>SNQJ01S0042627.1:83935-111461 GCA_010110895.2 Picea sitchensis
CACTAGGGGCACATCCATAGGGATGTCCATATCTCTATCTCACTGTGTCTCACAGGAGAACCACACTCACTAGAGCTCAACCACTAGGATCGTGTTCACCTGTGCTCATCCACAGGCACGTCCAACTCAGCAGATCTTCTTTCCCACTGCATTACACATGAGAGTCATCTAGAGTTCATCATCTCAAATATATGCTCAGAGGAGGCTAATACATCATTTTCATCTTTGTCTCAGAACTATGCACCCATCTCATGGGAATTCACACGTTCACTTGTGATCGGCCATAGGTACGTCTATATCAGAAGATCTTCTTTCTCACTGCGTTACACAGGATAATCATTTGGAGTTATTCTCAACTCTATGTAAGGAGGAGGCCATCACTACGTTCCAGTTTTGTCTCAGATAGGAACCACAAACCCATCTCATGGGCTCTCTCTCAGGTCTGTGTCCTGGAGGATGTCTCACGTAGTTGTAATCATCAACACTCCCTCTCAGCTAGGGAGGAATTCTTCATCAGGCCAAGTCTCGCACGGAAGTACTCGAACTTTGTCTTGGATGTAGTCATCAACACTCCCTCTCAAAAAGAGAGGTATTTTTCACCAAGCCAGTTTGGTGAAGATGTCTACAATCTACTCATGTGTAGGAAGGTATTGCATGTGCATAGCTTTCCTCTGCATCATGTCTCTGAAAATGATATTTTATCTCAACGTGTTTTGATTTATCATGAAACATAGGGTTCTCAAAGAGTTTCACACAGCTCTGGTTATAATCATAGAATCCATCTCATGATCAAGTAAATCAGTTAGAAGTGTATGAAGTCGCACTGCTTCGCACACCCAATGATATATACTATGCTTTTGTGGTACTCAAGGCCACATAGCTTTGTCTTTTTTTGCACCAGTAAACCATGGAAAAATAACAATCAGATGTGCTCTTCCGGTCCACTATACTTTCTTTCCATTCTGCATATCCCTGCAAACTCAAGTCTTCACTGGAGGCATATCTCGGTCCATATCTAATTATGCCTTGTAGATATCTCAATACATATTTTGTTGTTGTCCAATGAGTCTGTCTCGGTTGACTCATGGAATGACTAAGTACATTCATTGCATAGCATGAATCAAGTCTGGTGTTAACCAGATACATCAATGATCCAATCAGTTGTGGATCAATCTCGTCTAAATCATCATCATTCATTTTCTTCAAATCCATCACCTCGGATTTGTATTATGTCATACTGAACTTTTCTTTAATATTCTCACTGTATATTTTCCTTGAATCGGGAAAATCTCATCGATCCTCTGTCATAATTCTTGTCTCAAGAGTAGTGCATCATACTCAGATCCTTCATCTCGAAATCAGAAGTCAAATATTACTTGTATCCAACAACAAGGCTTTATGAATAAGTCATCAAAGTCAAGGTCTCGTCACCAACACTATAATAATATAGGTTTGGATCAGCAACACTCTTGTTGAAACCCAAACTCATCAAGAATCTGTCCACCTGATATAGTTTCCAACTCATGTATGGTAGTACGGATGGAAGTGTATCGGGCTTACTGGATTAAGTGTCTCATCATAGACAACTCCCTCTGTTTGTGGGAATCCTCTGGCTATAGATCTCACTTTGTATTTTTCGACACTTTCATCAGTTGCATGCTTGATCTTATAGATCCACTTGGAAGTCACCACAGACTTCCTTTATGGTCTCTGAACAATATCTTATACATCATTCTTTAAGATATACGGGTATTCTTCTGTTATGGCATCTTTACATACTTGTTCTCATGTTTCTTATCCAAGACAAGGAGACTTGGAATCAATGAAGTGGCTCATGACTGAAGGATAGCTCGAACATCTCTTTTGCTTTCTCGAGATGTGCCTTGAGGGGCTTGTGTGTTCCTATGCCTCCTACAGAGTTTTTCGAGCCTAGGCAGGCCATTTAAGCCCTACTGCAATATCTCTGGACATATCAACTGGAGCAACTGGATCGACTAGAATAATGTATGTCTCCCTCTGAATTGTTGAAGGGGGAGAAGGTATTGTCTCACTGTTAATGTCCATCTGAGATTATCTGGATATTTGAAAGGCTATCTCTTCTTCAACGACAACATCTATGCTTGTCTCAATCTATCTATGACCAAGGATGTAGATCTGGAATGTTTTCGAAGAATCATTTTTATCCCATAAATGTATCATTTCTCCCTGAAGGGTCTAGCTTGGACTTCTTCTCTTTGGGTACATGAAAATACACTAGATGCCCAAATATATTTAAGTGTTCAATCTCAGGTTTCACTCCGGTGAAGGCTTCTTCGGGAGTTTATTTTTTTCAAAGTCTGGTGAAGAGTCTTGTTCTGAACATATAGTTTGGCATGCATGTTTATGCCCATAGAATCATAGAAAGATTGTGATCATGCATTATTGCATTGGTTGCCTCAATGATATTTCTATTCTTCCTCTTTCTCAGATAGTTTTTACTCCCTCCGAGTCAAGTGACTTCCTCTGAAGGATAAACATCTTCATTTGTTGTTAACCTGTCTAGAACAAGAAAACAAGAGGAACCAAAACAAGAATATCTCCTAAAGGAGAATAATGAGTACATCTCTAGAATCAAAAAAATTTAAGGATTGTTCTCCAAATACAACACCTACCTGTAATGTAGTAAACTTTAGAAATATAGGTTTAGAGGAGTGTCAATTGTAACAATCAAACCTGGAGTCTTCACTTCCAATGTGTTGTTCCTCTGAATGCATTAATATCCCTCTGGATCCATGACTTAATCAAAAAGTTCCTTCCTTCTGCAATTACCCTCATGACAATTATACAAATAATATATATATATATATACAAGTGCATACCTAAGGGTGTTGATATGATTTCTCCAATGGCACCTGGCTTATTTCAGTCCTATGACATCTTCATGAAGAAGGTAGTCACAATGTCACCTTTTTGTATCACCCACAATAAGTTGTCCTCTGAAGTCTTGTCTTCCAGGAACTTGAAGTTGCTTTATTCATCAAGTTTATCTTCCATCATAGTTTTCTTCATCATAATTTTAGATTATTCACAAACCCTTCTCAACTGGGCTAGAAAACCTAAAGGCTACGCTAGGCTAGCACTTTTAGGTTTTGTTGGACTTATGACTGCCAAAAATAAGCCTTTGAAAGATAGGAGAACATTGGTGATCTGGAGAGATCCTTCAATGAGTTACAAAAACCCTAATTTTGAAATTTCTGCAGAAATTAGCGAAACCCTAGAAACCCTAGGGCCAAAAATAAAAAATTCTCATAATTTCACTTTAAGAGATTTTGGAGGTGCGTTGAAGGAGGTTGTACCCTCCTATCCAAATTTCATCCCCAACGTCCAAGTATTAAGGGTTGGAACACCTCATAAAGGAGGTTCATACGGATTTTTTGGAAACCCTAGGAGGGTCGTACGGTTCTGCAGAAATGAGAAGATGATTGATAGATGCTTGTGCAATGGGTTCTTCAAGACCTATGCTCTGAAACCATGTTTAATTTTTCAATAAGCTAGGCTTAAGCATGAATTCCATTCCATTTTATCATTTTACTTAAACCATAAACAATTTGTTGCAGCAACCAAGATCACAAGAAGAAACACCATGCACAAGTACACAAGAAGTATCATGGGACACCCTTCTCAACAAGGGAAGAAAACCCAGCCAATCCTTTTCTATATTCTTCAAGAGAAATACCTCCACCACCAAGAAAACCTATCACACAAAAGGGTGCTCACAAACCCTAGAATACTAGCGCCTAAGAGAGGTGCACACTTTTCCCAAGAAGATGTACTTGCTGAAATTTCCAAACTCATACTTGAGATATGATTCCTCGATGTGGAATTTACCTTTACTTATATTAGATTGAACCTATAAACAGAAGTGTCTATTGGAACAACAGGGCCGACCTCACTAACTCACAATATAATTAATAATTACCAGATTAATTATCTTTTACATTCAGGTGGGGTCGACCTGTACCCTTTATATTACAATTAGGATTACAGGTAAGTCTGACTCTTGAACAATATAGAAATGGATCTCATACACCCATTAGTGCTCAAACACTAGGGGCACATCCATAGGTATTTCCATATATCTATCTCACTGCGTCTCACAGGAGAACCACACCCACTAGTGCTCAACCACTAGGATCACATTCATTTGTGCTCATCCATAGGCACGTCCAACTCAACAGATCTTCTTTTCCACTACATTACAAAGGAGATTCATCTAGAGTTCATCGTATCAACTCTCTACTCAGAGGAGACTAATACATCATTTTCATATTTGTCTCAAAATGATGCACCCAACTCATCAGAATTCACACGTTCACCTATGCTCGGCCACATGTACATCAAACTCAGCAGATCATCTTTCTCATTGCGTTACACGGGAGAATCATCTGGAGTTATTCTCAACTCTTTGTAAGGAGTAGGCCAGAACTACGTTCAAGTTATGTCTTCGATAGGAACCACACACCCATCTCAGGGGCTCTCTCTTAGGTCTGTGTCCTAGAGGATGTCTCACGTAGCTGTAATCATCAATAATTTTTAGGATCTCTTCGTGAAGTTGAAAAGAATCGTTAAATGAAAATTCATGGTGAGACGTACTTCATTTCCTGACACGAAAGAGAGCTAAGTATATTGAAATTATACCCTGTGATTTTGAATACAAAAGCGACATCAACATTCTTGAATTATGTATTTAACCTGGTCGATGTGCTTATGGAAGGGCAATGAGAGACTAAAATAGTTTTTACTTTTATTCAAAACTTGTCAAATACCTACTTCATATCTCTGTGTACCTATTCGTCTTTCTTGTCATATTTATAAACTATAGCATACCATTACACTTGATATGGGAGCATATGAAGTGGAGCGAGGTGGAAAATCAGTGTTATAAGCCAATGTTGAACAAGGTTAGCTGGAAATTTAACGTTATTGGTAATTAATGCAAATAACAAATCCCTATTTGTTAGAGAAAAAGTACAACACATCTACCATAGGTGTCAAATATTTCAAAGGGGGCTTTATCTTCATATTATTATTGGAAATCAGCTACAACATGAAGGAAACATTCGATGAATATAAAGGAAGCATTTGCATACATGTTCAAGGGGGAATCAGGTTAGAGATTTTGGGTTGAATAGGATTGTGTTTTATGAAATGAAGACCGTGGGGATATTGTGATTTTTTCAAGATCAGGGATTAATTCATGGATTCATAGCTCATATGTAGTAGAGACTTATTTATTTCTCTATTTATTGTTTTAAGCTTCTTTAAATTTCCATCTTTGTTCTTCTTAGTTAATATGTAATTTGCAGTCATATTTATATGTGTTGAAAATAGTGATTTGGTACGACTACCACTATTGTTAATCATAGATTGTTTGCAGGTTACTTTGCAAGTGTTACTCTCCTGAATTCAAAAAATGGGCTCAACCCATGCACTTTATTTTCTTTTGTTGGATTCATTGTTTTATATGCCCTTCAAACCCTCCTTTCTTCATTTCAATCTTGCAGTGACTTCCTTACTCACTGCTTGGATCGAGATTAAATGTTCTCATTTTCTTCCACCTTTAATTATCATATTTTTTTCTATGTTGGATAAGACTCAGTGACCAATGGATTAGGCCTCTTATCTCTAAAATTTACAGCCTTTACTCCAGTCAGCTACCATTTAATCCTTAAACCTTGTCTACCTTATTTTATCTTGCTTATCATTTAATTATAGAATTCAAATCTTAATGAGTAAGAGTTGGTTCTTAGTGACAGTGGGCAACCAGTTGTCTTAAATCTAATGACGCAGCCCCCTCTAGTCTAAGAGTCATATTGTGGCCTAAAGTTGGTTTTAAATATGTCATGGCATAGTTCCTACGAATCCAGGAACAATATCAAGTTACAACGTATTTTTGGCATCGTTGTTGGGGGCGAAGGTTCAAGACATTTTCCTTGGGAAAAGATAAGACAAGTTTTGATTCTTGTTGGTGAACGAGAATTGGACAGCGGGTTGCATAAGAATTTCAAGTTTTTCTTCCAATCAACACTTCACCCGGCGACTCCATTGTGATTCCAATCAAATTTTCAAGACTCCACTAGCAAGTGAGCCATGTTGACAAAGAAACGAAGATTCATTGTAAAATGATCAGGTACCAAATGGAAAGCTTATTTAAAGAAATTTTAGATCTGTTTGTTGGTCCTTTGATTCTATTTCTTATACATTTGAAAAACGTTTTCCACTATCTTGAACATTCAGAGGATCATAAGTTCAAAACTTCATCTCCTTTCTTGGAAAAAGAAATCCTAGTTTCTTCTTAAATTCCTCAAGTAGATGAGCCATCTTCATTATTTCCTTCTGTAAATAGTTATGAGCCTCTTGCACCAGTATCTTTTGAATTTTTTCTTAAACAAGTAGCCCATGTACATGTTCCTCCAATAGAAAAGCAGTCTTGTGAAACAATTCAGAAGGAAGCTCATATTCAAGCTCCTCCAGTCACTAGTATACCTTTTGATCATCTTGTACATATACATGCTTGGGTTATGAATAGATATAAACCTCTTAAGTTTCCATATGTCCTTCATGATTTACCTCCCAAATATTTCAAAATTCTTCCTAGATTCAATAAAGATAATATGTCAGCAGAAAAACATATGGCATCCTTTGAAGACTTCACAGATTACTTGGATGTTTAGCATGATGATGTTCTTATGAGGATGTTCACTCAGTCATTGGAAGAGGAGGTCAAAAGATGGTTCAAATATTTGGAATATTTTCATCAGTTCTTGGATTGATTTCGATGATCATTTATTTCACAAATGGGCGGAAAAGAAATTTCATCGTCAGTATCTCTCTAAGTTTTATGCTATAAGAAGAAGGAATCATGAAACTAATACAAAATTTAATAGAAGATCTGAAAATTCATATCACAATTTTTTTGTTGAAATTCATCCTTTGGAAGCTACTGCCAATGTGTACTATGCAATATCACATCATCGTGATTTAGCCTTTTATCTCAGAGAAAGGAAGTCTTCAAATTTGGAAAATATGTTCACTGATGTCGAGGAGATTGAAAAAAATCTATGGGCTTGTGGAAAGATGCCTGGTCAAAAAAGGAATGAGGATCTAGATACAGAGCAGCCGAGAGAAGAAGATGAACAAGACAAATCAGATATGCATATTTATTTAATTAATATTGATGAGAAACAAAAATATCCTTCAACTATTCCAAACCAACAACATGTTAATGAATGGGGAGCGAATTTTTGTATTATTTTTTAAGTGATTTTCATGGCAAGGAAAACGAATTTATTGATTATGAATCTAAACAAGATAGCTTCTATGGAAATATTCATGACCATTTTCAAGAAGATACATTACTTTTTTTTTCTTTGGAAGATAAAAGTCCAGATTTCATTTGGAAGATTGATGCCTCTTCTCATGACAATGATAGTGAGTTTCAGATACATTTTTAAGCTTCAGGAATTTTTGTATGTGAAAATGAATATCATAATGATTTTTTTCATTTTCAAGAAGATAAAGGGATCTTGGATGCTTTGAATATTTTTATTCAGAAGTTAGAAAAGGATGTGTCAAAGCCTAAAGAAAATCTTCTAAATAGTTCTGGAACGCTTTTGTCTTTTCTTCAAAATTACATTTAAAAGGAAAACATTTATCCACATAGTGATGAAATGAAGATGTCAAGATCAGCATATTCAAAAATTTACAACAGTTCAGTACTTTTTTATGAATACGATGACTATAATGTTAACTCTCGACAAAAGGAAAGGTAGATTTTTTCATCACCAACTACAGAAATTTTAAACAACAATAAGATCATATATGACAGTTATGAAAATGAATATATTGATGGTCTTAAATATGTGCAAACCACTTTTATTAAAGATGAGGATCAATTTTCTTTTTAACAGATTGTTTTTCCATGGTTTCATGATTCAAAATTTCCTATCCAAGGAGACTATGAACATATTCAAGACAAGCAGATTTCCAAATCCTCAGAATTTTTTGTTGGTGCACCAATTTATGATGTATATGCTTATGCTGAATTTGACGAAGAATTATTGACTCTTGTTTGGGAAGATAAAAATCATTTTTTTATTGACCAAAATGCTAAGTCAAATTGTTGTGAAGGATTCTTTGTTCAAGAGTTTTCTCAGGAAAGTCAAGATCATGACTCTTGTACGGTTTTCACCAATGAGGAAGAACATATTTATATGCCAGCATGTACAGAAGTATACAATACTAGATCATTTTATGATGTAAATGAGGATTCTAATGATGAATCACAAACAGATATATTGTTGACTCTAATTCTTAAAGACACAGAGCTTGACAATAGTGAACCAAAATCTTTGGGGGAGTGGCCCAAAGACTTTTGATGTAGCCTCATGTTAGGATAAAGGCATGGTGTAAGAGATTGTCTTGAAGAAGTGTCAAGTTGAGATCTGGGACCTTATCTATATATAGTGTTCCAAAAAGACGCAGAAACTTGGACTAGGGAAGAGAAAGAGCCTTACTTAAAAGAAGAAGAATTATTTTGATTTGATGGGCTTAACATTCATCTATGTTATGATTGTTGTGCTTATGATAATTTCACCACTTTCCTAAGCTAGGGAAAGGGTCTTTGTGATCAGTGGTATTAGTACTTGTCTCAGGAGAGGGAGTCTCGTGTCCCTCACACCACTTCAGTGGAGGTATGTAAATATCTAGAGGAATGGGTATTTGGAGTAAGGTTGAAGGTTCAAGTTGGTGAACTTGTTAAGGGAAGAAAGGTTTCCTAAGAGAGTCTCTAAGATTCAAAAATTCTTTAGGGATTCTTTCTCCAATTTGTCACATGTAGGATATGTGTTCATCGCATGTACTATGTTGTAACATTATTTAAATTTTAATAAAAATAAAAATTTCTTAATAATTAGTTTTAAATTATTAGTTGATTGGTTAGATAGTTGTTTGAATTTAAAAAAATTCTTTGATTTTTAGTTTGATTTTTAGTTTAGTTTAGTTTTATATTGTTTTAATTTTATTAGTTTTATTTTTAGTTTCAATAAATAGTTGAATAAAATTTTAATATGTTTTATTATATTGTATTAATAAATGGTGATTATGTCGCGGGTACATCTAGTGCTATTATAACAAATCAACGGTACATATGTCGTTCCCGCCCCTCCCCCATACACGATGTTTAATAAAGGGGAGGGGGGCCTGAAACGATATACCGTGGCTTTCGGTAGAACTACATAGAAGCAATGCATTAATCCTCCCCCCCCCCCAAATGGTTTTCAAAACCACTAGATGACCCCCCCTGAAAATGTGGCATGATCACGGAATGATAACGATGGCATGATGATGTAAGAGTGACATAGTATGAAAAATGATTTTGTTTGTTTTAAAATATATTTTTTATTAGTCATTTCAACTAGATTAGATTTACCACGTATTTAGAGCTTATTATAGTTAAAAGTTAAAAATATTGTGGTTAGAATTTATTCTTGTTAACGGGAGCTTGAATATCAATATTCGAATTAACCAGTGACATTACCACCAAAGCTCAAATCTCTATGGATTAAGCTCTATCTCGGGTATTTCAAATTGTTGTTTCACTTTCTCTCTCTCATTTTCATTATAAAAATGGAATTGACTAATTTTGCTAAAATTAAATATTACTTACTAATGAGAGATCAAGATTTGGATAATGGAGATAGTGTATATATGACTCATTATTGTATTTTGACATGTTTGAATTACACCAATCAACCATACATTTTTTCAGAGACCTTCATGATTTTTACCATGCATGGGAGTCTGATTTAGCAAAGTTTATAATCCACTATACATACAACTTTCCCAAATTTGTATCTTGGTGCGCCTCAAATTACAAGTTGCCTCAAAGTTTTTTCATTTCAAAGAATGGGTCAATTTTGTTTGTGATAAATTCCCAATCCATTTATGAAATGTTAAAGTTTCCTCAAAACCCTCAAAGTGAAAATTGAATGAAAGAGTATTAGTTGCATGTTTCAAGGAATTGAGTTCTTAGGATTTGCCTCAAAGTTTTTTCATTTCAAAGAATGGGTCAATTTTGTTTGTGATAAATTCCCAATCCATCACTGAAATGTTAAAGTTGCCTCAAAACCCTCAAAGTAAAACATTGAATGAAAGAGTATTAGTTGCATGTTTCAAGGAATTGAGTTCTCATGATAAAACTACTTTACTTGAGTCCTATCTAGGTCAAAGCATCAATATTCCGGAAGATAGTGTCATCCTTAAAATTGATATGTTTCTTGAAACATCTCGGAAAATTATAGCAATGATGACTGCAATTCTATGGAATGGCGATGACAAAACTGTTGATAAATATACTCTTGGATTTATGAGTTCTATTTGTCCACCTACTTTGAAACCCCTAATGAAATTCAATTATGCCTAGTATTTATCTAACAATATCCATTTTCAGTTGTCAGAGTTTGAAGCTAGCAGATATTGTAGACACCAGTCATATCTGGTACACTTATTCCTTTATTCTCAAGCTGGTAGAATTCAACATCTTGAAATGAAGATTGAAGATGAAATGGGTAATCCATGTTCAGTTATTCATTGGACTCCCTTAATTAGAATGAAATCTTAAAATTTAGGGTTATCGGAGTTTATTAATCAGTTTATGTCCTTGTCCTTTGAAATCATTCACAATGAAGCTTCACCTAGAATTTTCCTAGAATGTAAAAGACTATTACAATTGAGACCTAATACAATGGTAGGAGATTGATATTTGTTCACAGATCACACATAAATTAGAGTCTATGGTGTTGAAGTTCAACCTTTTCTCCTGCCTATATTTCTAACACCTAGAGTCTTTTCTTTAGAATTTTTAAGGTAAAGATTGAATTATGATTATATTCATTTTATAACTAAGAAACAAAAGGAAACTTTTAAATCAAAGAAAGAAGTGGGACCTTTTATTGTAAACAATAGAGAAGCTTTGCAGGTTGTAGAGAAAGTCCTTCAAGAAATGGGATTCCAACAAGGTGAAGTGTGGCTTTATGATCCTCATTCTATTGTTTCAACTAAAATAATAGAGTTTGGTTCAGTCCCTTCGTCATTAATCAAAACCACAACTAGAGCTATTAGCTAATCAGGATAGTTGGGAAGATGTACAAAGAATTATGCAAGTTCAAGAACGGGGTTCTATTCAACAATCACAATCACTAGTGACAGAAACTCCACAACAGTTTGAGAATACATATAAGAGAAAATGTACAGGACCAATTCAAATAATTTCAGAGACAAAAGAAGAAAATTCAAGTAAGAATCAAAAGACAGAAGAACATGTAGAAAACAAGAGCCAAATAGCAAAAAAAGTATTGGAATCATCAACAACATAACCTGCAAAGTCACATAATTTATATCATCATCAAATGCACAGAACTTAGAAAGTCGAGCTTGAAAAGAAACATTGGGAATAGTTCAGTCAAAGCAGGGAGATATTTACCATAAATTTAGGAATTAAGAGGAAAGGTGTGAAAATTAAGAAAGATATTTACCCCCAAATCTGTGATCAAAGATCATCTCAAACCAGATTATTATCTGCTCTGGATTATGAAAAGGGTAAGTTAAATATAGTTGTATTAGAATCAAAGGATCAAAATATCAAGTCTTCATACAATTACAAAGTCACTAACATCTCAGTTGATCTAAAGGCAGTTAATTATGTTGATAAAATGGATTTGCACAGGAAAAACTGGGGAAATGCTTCATAGAAATGTCATGTTAGCTTATCTTGGAATGAAGAAGTTGCATACTATGAATGACAAGATTCTAAATCAACTCAAATAGGAAAAATTAGCAAACATGACCAAGCAAATGAGGGTTGAAGAGCTTGAGCAGTGGGCATTGAATTGGGAGAAAATCCAAAAGATATTGCATATGTACAAGCCCTCATAAAGACCAAAGACACTGAAATACACCTGGAATTGATTAATATACCTGGAATTGAAGAAAAAGAAAAAGATTAATATACCTGGAATTGATCATGTTCAAACACCAGAATTGCAATCAATGGAACATGAGAAAGATCAATTGTTAAGGAAAATAATACAAATGAAAGATCAGATGGAGGTGTATGAACATCAAATTGAAGCTTTAAAGAAAGGAGTTTCTTCTTCGCAGTCTTCAGGATCAACAAACCCATTTGAAGAATTGGCCAAAGCTTTATTAGAGCTTAATTTAGCCAGAGATTTATTAGAGATTAATTTAAAATAAATTGAGATTGAAAACTCAAGAAATCAGTGTTTGTATAGAATGATGAAATCAAGATTTTCAGGGAACAACAAAAGGATAAAGATAAAACCATTGAACAATATCAGAAGGTAAAGGCCAAATTACAAGGATATGTGGAACAGTTACAGGGTAAATTAGTTGGCCAACCATAATTGATAGGTGCAAGACATCTCATATGGGATCAAATCATAACAGAGGTTACCAAAATGTGGGATTTTTTTAAGTTTATTGGAGAAGAGGACTCATTGACCAATGAAGTAGATAAGGTTATACAACAACCTTTCCAAGAATTGGGAAATACACCACAAATAGAAACCAAAATTATAAAATATATTAATTCTATGTTAAAGGAGGAGTTAAATTAAAAAGGAATCAAAGATAGAATTTCAATGGTGATGGAGACAAAAAAAGTTTTTACTAAGCGAAGTTTGATCCAGCAAGCCCAGAACAAGTGCATTGTGGTCAAAAGGAATGTCGAAGTTTTCTCCAATAAGTTCAATAAGTTAATACATATGGGTTTACCTACTTTCTGTAGTAAAAAAAGGGGGCATTTTTACATTTGAAAATTACAGACAGAATTTGTACGAAGTCAGAGAAAGTGATGAAAATTTTAAAGAAATGACTGGAGTTATAAGAGGTCAAACAATAGTGGACATTTTAATCGATTATTTTTATTTTCTATGGAAGATTAAACATTTTTTTTTACAGCTCCAACATATGAAAAATATATTGAGTTAGATATTGCATTTAGGAGAATGGTGGAATACAAGTACCCTTTGAATGAGGATTGGCAAATTCTAATTCAGTTGATACATGAATGAGTCGTCAAAACAACAATAGTAAAGCTAGGAGATATTATGGGCGAATTTCAAATTCAAATGTACCTAATGCTATATTTATAAAATCAAATCTATTGTTATGATAATGAAAGTTAAATTATAGCTCCTAATAACCATTTTTTGTTATAGGCATTTTTTTGTATAAAAAATCAAGAAATTCAATGTAAAGGGGGATTTTTCAATGGAAAAAGGACTAGAGAAATTTTAATGAAAATTATCCTTGGAACCTGAGAGATTCATAATTTTGGTTGTTTTAGATTGTGTATTATGAGTTTCTATGTTGTATATTGTTTCATAATATTTTTTTCAAGCTTGTATCTAATGTTATAAGTGTAGTAAAATTGGTACGACTGCCACTGCTACAAATTTAAGATGGAATTATAAAATATTACAATTTTCCTAAATGGATTGTAATTATTTTGGACATTTATCTTTTTCATTAATTCTTGTGGAAAGTGATGAATTATTCATTTATGTTCATTCAATATTTATCTTAACTCATATGCATTTGTGTTTTTTTTGCTATTGAGATAGAAATAAGACTTATTCAAATAGAATATATTTTTCTACCTCGATTTTGTCATTCTATATTCCTCAGATCATTCTTAAAATTATAAAAATTTTGAAATATAAAATTTATGCCTCTCAAGTTCTAATCATCTGATTAATTAAGTTTTAAAGGTTATTATTCCACATGAAATGATGAAACTCCATTTTAGGACAGACTAAGAAAATTAAAAATTTCAATCTAAACAAATTTGAAATGGATACCTTGGCACAGTTTCCTAGCCACAAACATCTCAAGGGTTACAACATCCTACATGAGGTAGGTGATTATATGTTTACTTGTCTAGGAGGGGGACAAGTTGTGTGAAAAAATTGGTTAGAGGTAGTCAAAGTGGCATGTTGGGTGGAAGTTGTGAGTGCCCTCCATGGTTAACTTGGTTCACATAGTATGGGGTAGGTCCTCCTACATTACAAGGTTGGATGTATGAGTACTCAAATGAATACCAAGAGGCATGTTAAGAATAATCATCTAAATGAGATGTGATATGTTGGACATGGTTTGAGGGTAGAGCTAGTTGACCCCGAGATGAAAAAATATATGGAAAAAATCATTGGAAGGAGTACAAGAAGAGGACTCCATTGTCCAAGGAATAAGGAAAAAGAGAGAGGAGAGGAGGGAGGATAGATACTTTACTAAATTAAGGGAAGGGTTGATGGGAACTCCCAAGTAGAGTCTCTAAAACATATCAAACAAATGGATTCATGCTACAACATGCATCATGAGAAAAAGGATGGAAGACCACCAAAGCACACAAACACTACTAAAAGGGGCAAGGAGAAAAGTGGAGTTGCCATGTGTTTTTAAGGATAAACTTAGAAACCCTATGGTTAAACAAAAGAGGGTAAAATGAGAGGGAACCCCACTAGATTAATTGGGACCTTAAAACTTGTTAATTATGGCATAAGGATATAGTTGATTAGGGTTATTCAATTAGGTTTCAGATCACATTTTACCAATAAATTATATGAGGAAAGAGATCCAAGTAACTAGGATTAACAAATCAACAATTACTTGAATGGGCCAAAAAAACTAATATCGAGAATGGAAAGAGAATAACAAAGAGAAATCACCCAAAGTTCATTATTATCGATGATGAATCTCCCTGACCTAAAGTGGAGATCTATGGAATACCTCCCAGAGTGATCCACATCTTGGAATAAACTACACACTCAACTCCAAATTCCTACAAGAGAAGACTTACCCAAATCTCCAATATGTGTGTGTGTGTGTGTGTGTGTGTGTAAAGATAAAACAATGAATATGAAGAGCAGAGAAACCCTAGTTCCCTCAATGGGGATGATACCTCCCTTTCCCTAGCCATGATGGAACCTCCCTTGAGGTTGTAGGGTTGAAACTTCCACGGTATGAGTGGAACTATGCCAATGAAGAGGCCTTGGGATAAAAAAACTTAAACTTGAAAGATTGAAGCCAAGCTAACCAAAGGATGTCCCTATAGAGGTTTTATATATGACAAGTGCAAGCATCAATAGGGGCTTAAGAGAGGTGTAAATACTTCAGTCACTAATATGAATATAAACCTGCAAATTAGGGTTTTCAAAGATAAAAGAGATTTAAAGAGTTCAATAGGCTTTACAAAGAGAAATTGAATGTTATAAACTTAGAAAAGGAGTTTCCTCAATGCAAAAGAGAACATTAGGTTATCCATTGGAGGGTTCAAGTCGTACAAAATTGTCATGCCACCTTTATTGACTTCACGTTGTAGATTTGGTATAATGATATCATGGGTTTGTATGCCTAAACAGACTATGTCATGCGACTTGCAAATTCACGGTCATGATACCCCAAGGTGACCTGCAATATTCTTAGTGCCAATAGATCAAGTAGGGTCTTATGAGTTTGATTCAAATTAGATTTATAAATAGCAATTCCAAAATGGTTTTGAGTGGCTATGAACCTAAAATGAGGCATCCTAAGTGACCATGGACTCCACCAAGGGGTTTTTCATCCCTAGTTGGACCAATGAAGTTGGGGAATCCCCTAAATGGGTAGAAAAACTAGAAACCAAGGGAAGGAAAGGGATCTAAGGAGCCCACTTAAGTGTTATGTATCCCAAAGAGGTCTCATGTCTAGGCCAATGTGAGGAGGACTCCAGGAAGGTGATTTATCTCATAAAACAATGGCTGAAAGGTATTCTAACATCACTGGGAAATTCATGTATGTATACAACATAGGAGTGGACCACAAAACTCCAAGTGGGAAGGCGTATGTGAGTATCAAAGTGAAAATATCATACTCTACACTTCCACACCAGCACAAACTAATGGTGATCACTATACTATTGAAAATTTAAATTATGTAAATCATACTAATGTAGAAGTAAATAATAATTTATGCCGGATTTATTTTAATGGAGCCAAATCTAAGGAAGGTGTGGAAAATATTTGCATATTAATCAATCTACAATAGAACCACACTCTGCAAATTACATGCTTGAGTTTAAATGCACCAACAACACCACTCCATACAAATCCTTAGTCCTAGGGCTGAAAAAAGATATTGTGATTAAATTTAAGTACTTAAAATTTTGTTGCAACTCCGATATTATCATGAGATAGGTAAGAAACATAACCATTGAAAATTTTCTCATTTGAATAATTATCATGAGGTGTGGAATTTACTTGTATCATTCAATGCATTTAATATTAAATGCATGCCCTCAAAAGAAAACATAAAAGTTTATTCCTTAGCAACTTTTGTTGGATGCTTGTTAGTGTTGTGGAAAATGGAAAGTCTCTACAACATTATATAGTACAAAGTTATTCATTAAGCAAGCAAAAAGGGGGAATGGAACCCAATTTTATATCTAGTTAAATCTAATCTAATGTTTTGAAAGATTAATTTGTTAGGAATTCCAGTGGAGTGGTTTCAGCCATATGGGTATTAATCCTCCGTATGCGTTCTCTTTTCATCTTGTTTTAGTTAGTGAAAATGAAAACCAAACTTTAATTTTTAGACAAACAATCTATTGTCTGATATTTGATTTTAATGTTATCAGGTTTTTTTCCTATTTTCTTATGTTCAACCCATAAAATTAAGAACTAAAATAAATGGGATAGATGTCAAAATCTAAATGGAAAAATATAGATAGAAAGTATAAATTTGCAAATATACTAAGACAAAAATGAATTACAATGGTGGACCAAAAAAAAAAGTTTTTTTATTTTTTATTTTTATTTTTTAGAAATATTTATTATTTACCATTTTTATAACCAAAAATAGGAAATAAAAATGTAGAAATGAATCATGACAAAATTGCAAGATATGCCTACAACGAATTTCATTTCAAAAATGAGTTTTACAACCATTTATGAACACCATATATAGAAATAAATTACAGATTTGATTTCTAATGAATGGAGATGCTTTTGAAACTGCATTCCACTCATAACATTCCAAAACCAAAACAAATTGACACCTTAAACAATGGAGAAGACTACCAAGGACCTACACCCAAGTTATTTGGGAGGGAGATACCATTGAAAATAGGTTAGACGCATACATTGAAGCAAAAAACCAACGAGAATTAATAGTGAATAGCATATATACATTCTTATGGGAATGCATACACATCACACTCAATATGTTCTAACTAGAATTTAAATCATCATATATTCATGGTTTCCATTAGTCTCACAGATTGAATCATAATGGAAGCAAAATCTTGTAGCAAAATCTAGGCATACATGTTCTCTATTACACTCCCACCATTTCATGTGTCCTTCCATCCTTTTATATAAGAGAATAGTAGGCTAGAAATTAGTATATCCTACAAGTGCTTTTCAATTATGGCATGGATAAACAATTAATAGTTAGGACTATATGATAAATCCAAAAATAAATAACAAGTTAGGTTTGATTGAATTTGGCCCAAGACAAGAGTGATGGTATGGGTTATTTTGCTGAGGGGCCACCACCTAGGAGTTGAGACACTTATACTTTTATTTCTACCAAGAAATCAGCATGTGTTTTACACACATAAATAAATATTATGAAAGAATCAAATATTAAAAGCATACATCTCATCATATCGCAATATCATCAAGGCCCAAATATTAAAAACATACATCTCATCATATCGCAATATCATCAAGGCCCAAATATTAAAAACATACATCTCATCATATCGCAATATCATCAAGGCTCAAATATAAATTAAAGTTTTCACTATTTTATAAATAGAATTAGAGTATAGTCATAACTTATAAATTAAAGTTTTCACTATTTTATAAATAAAACTAGAGTATAGTCATAACTTAGGGAAAAAAATATCTAAAAGACAATTGTCCACATCACTTTCCCGCAATCAAAAACACAATCTACTTCTCAAACAAGGAGGGGCAGGTTTTTCCCACTCAATCCATCTAGAATTATTACAAAACCATTGTATCACCATTTTTCTATCTAGAATTATTACAAAACCATTGTATCACCATTTTTCTTTGGTAGGAATAGGGGTCTAGTATGGATTATTTCTCAAAAGAGGGATTGTAAGCCATGTGGGAAGAGTTGCCTTTTTATTTCTTAGCTACTTCCCTTTCTTAGTACCATATCGGCCCTCATAATCCATCTAAAATCCAATTACACAAAAGAATATAAATTACTCATTGATCCACTACTATATTTGGAATAAGCAATGCAAAGAATCCATCATATCTACATTATCAAAAGCAATGCAAAGACTATAATCTTGTTCAAGGATGTTGTTTTCGTACTAAGAGCAACATAAGGGACAAAAAGGTGACAGGGGGTATGGGGACATTGCATTGGCAGCCAATCAATACATAGAATAATGTTCCTTCATAATAAGATAGCCTCTAAATAAAATCAGTTTTAGACTTCGAATATCATGAAAAAATATGAATGTTGAAAAAAATACAAGTTTCAGACTATCAATATCCCCCACACAAATATATATTTCCCAGAATAAACAAATGTTTTACAACAGAGATATGTTTTTTTAATGAGTGCGTGTATACATTGGCAAGTATAATGGTAAAATCATGCAAGGGTGTAACAAGAATGTAAATAATTTTGGGTAAAATGTCATAAGAGGTTGAGAACTTGATGCTACATGCTCAGGGCCTCGTACCTATTTTTATAGTGAAAATGTTTGTAGGTAATAAATAGTTCAAACTGGATAGAAAACACTTGGGCCCAACATTTCTCATAGGTAAACTATAAGATTCACACCCAAATGCATCATGAAATTGATAAGGAGATAATCATGAAATTGATAAGGAGATAATCGACTCGTCTAACCATTAAACTAGTGCTTAAAACAATATAACTTGGACTGCCAATAAAGGATTAAATAAGTGGAAATGTCAAAAGTGGAGAGTGAGTGGAATTTGCACAAGTGGCAGCTTCAAATGCTCAGTATTTATTCCAAGAGGTTAAAACATGAATTTTACAGGTAATGAGTCTAATGGAATAAGGCATTGAAACAAATTATTCAATAGAACTTTGCAGCATCATACTCCACATAAATGCAATCATGGACATGAAATATACATATTGGTATAGAGTATTGAAATGGGTTTCACTTCTGGGCACCCAAAAAGGATGTATTTATACCCAATGGAATTTGCATCAGGATGAAGACCTTCATTTTACCTTGCGGATTCGACCCTTGAGTTATGGGCATGCAATATTCACAAACTAAACTAGTTGAGCACAAAAACACGATGTGACTAGGCTAACGGAAATGGCAAGGTGAAAAAAACAATGCATGGAAGGATGAGACTGAAACCCAAAGTTTTGAAAACATAGGAACCCTTTCAGTAGTACAACATAATTCCCAAAAATTCTATCAAAGAAACACAAGAATTTCCTCTATTAGTGTTGAGGGCGTCTCCAAGCTAGATGCTAAGAATCATTTTCAACACCTTCTAATGTATGGTATAAGATCACTAGTTCTCTCCCTGACTCCTTAAATCTTTATCTTGAGTTATGCGTGTCATTTTGTCTGTTGTGGTTTACCCCTAGTCATAGAGAGATTTTCCTCGTAACAGAATTGGCAACCACACTGGGAATTATAATGTATTTTGGTCATCGCAGATAGTCCTCTGACCTCACACATTAGGGAGCATCTGTTACAACAAATTTTGCCTCCCTCCATGCAACTTGATTGGATGGCCTTCCATTTCCCTATGTAGAATTGAAGTCTCCTTTTTGTTCATCCCAGAGCCAAAAAAGCATATTTTTCCACATATATGTGTTCTATCAATTATACAACAAGCGTATACGTAGGTTGCTCCACTACAACCCACATACATCGGGTTTGGTGCTCAAAATTAAAAATTATGTCAGGTTTCCATGCCATGTTACGAGATCCATGATCCTTGACCTTCCACATACTGGAAACGCTCTGACTCGGCCCTTAAGTTCCATTCGAAGGCTATAAATTGAGCCATATCCAAGCCTTGGGAGAAGAATTCAACTTGGAGAAAAAAGACACTTTGGAGAAATTTCACTTCATGTTGAGTTTGCATCCCTTTGTCCTTGAAAGTATGAACTCCTTGTTCAGCCCCCAAGATCTTCCTTCTTTGTGATGGAGAACCTCATTGACTCCTATGTATGATCTTGCCTTTGGTGGAGGATTGAAGTGGTGGAGGCTCAGCTGGAGGGACTTATTTTCTCGGTTCTGATATGTTCTATTATAGAACTTTGTCACCTATGTACTTTTGCTAATTATTTTAATATAAATACTCTTTTCTCGTCCAATTGATATCTTGCAAATATTTGAATTATTATTCCATGGGCGTATTTTTCATGTATGTTAATGGATTATGCTAATATATATGTTAAAATTATATATTATCACCATATGCTCGTGTATCTTGGTTGTTGAGGACAAGTTGAAGATATAAATCTTTGGGTTGTGTGCTCAATGGTGGTCTTCTTCGAACGTCTGGACGAGGTAGGGTCTTATCCTTGTCTTGTTAGCATTTCATTTATATAGCATACTTTAGATTAGAGTTGATTTCTGTGTGGCATTCCATCTGTTGTGGTTTATCGTTAGTCATAGAGAGATTTTCCTCGTAACACCGAGAAATTCTCAACACAACCCAAAGGCACAGTATGTCAACCCTCCGACGACCAAAACCAAATTTTCTCTGAGTCACTAAATGGAAAATGAAATATTAACTTCAACAAATGAAACCCTAAGTGAAATTAGGTTGTCGATTCTCATCGGAAATCTTGATCATCTCAATAGTACACTACCATAATGAGGGTGATGAAACATTCATACCACCAATCAATATCAAGGAAACAGCAACCATACAAAAAGGCTTGCAACCCCAATGGAACATGTTTGTCATATCATTTCAATCATCCAAAGTATAAATGCAATACACCAAAGTTCAAATGCAATACATGTTCATCATCATTCTCATCAATTTCAAATAGTTAGGTTGTAGCACTAGGTTAGGATACATGCATATAGATTTAGGCTTGCATACCATGTAGTTAGAACTATGCATATCATATAGTTTAGGTTTTAAATGGTCACAAACCATGCAATACAACTCTTATTCCTCCAAGTAACTATCATCATAAAATAGAACTAAAAACATTGTCACACAACCATTAAAACCAAATTGCAACAAAGGCATTCCTTTAACCATATACTAACTCCCAACCATTAATGCATTCCAACACAAATATGATAGAGAAAATATCTTTGGATAGCATTAACTCATCAATATTACGATCACAAGCTACAATGACACTTAGGAACATGATTGAAACAAGGATATGTCATTTCCTTTCAACCAACAAAAGACCCAAAATCATTGTATAATGCATGTGCTCAAATATTAATGTGGGAAATCATTCATATGTGATGAACTACTACCGGAATATAAACCAAACACATTTGAATTAAGACATCACTTCGTCATGTGAAAGCAAATGTTGAGAGGATCGTGCATCAGTTGTGATTATCCTTTGGAGATATAAGAAAGTCCCTCAAACAACCTTGGCCTCGATTATTGCAGGTCCCTTACATAGACCAATATTTCTCATGGGGTTATTTTGATGGAGTGTGCCAAGGAGTTACAGAAGAATGTGGTTTGGAAGCCTTACTCTTTTTAGATTGCTCACTTGTTTTATTTTTTAGGTATGGTGTGGGGTTGGGAGCAAATAATAGGGAATAAGTGTGCGCTCTTTGGATCTTATTGCATACAATGGTGGAATGGTAGGTAAAGAGGCTTCAGATACTAGAAGATTCTAAAATTGTCATGGATTGGCTAAGTGGAAGAAGCAGTTTTCATAATCTACCTTTGGGTCCAATCATGAAAAATATCCAAATGTTGAAAAGGAAAATGGATAAGCTTACTTTTATATATATATATATATATATATATAGATAATACAATCATAGGGATGATGCTCTCTCTAAGGAGGAAATAACATTACAGGAAGGCATGTTGATTGAGCAGGAGTCAAAGGATAATACCATGCTATTCAGGTAGACTTGTAAGGATAAGGTGTCATCCAAGGATATCGTATCTCTTTATATGTTTGATCCATTGTATGTTTAGCTAGTGGTGAACTTTTGAGGGTGCCAAGATAGATATCAATGACTGCAAAATATAAATCCAATTATTGGAATTGGGTATGGACAATGGCATGTGCAAGGGTTGGAATCATGTTGTCCTCTTTATGAGAGGAGTTCAAGGGGAAGTACCACAAACAGGAATGGTGTTCAGTGGTGAACTTTTGAGGGTGCCAAGATAGATATCAATGACTGCAAAATATAAATCCAATTATTGGAATTGGGTATGGACAATGGCATGTGCAAGGGTTGGAATCATGTTGTCCTCTTTATGAGAGGAGTTCAAGGGGAAGTACCACAAACAGGAATGGTGTTCAGTTGTGAATAGAGAGTCAAATTTCCATAGTTATCATGAAGGGTCTAGTTAAATCAACAATGCAATAGTTGTTGTTGTTGTGATATTTAGTATGGACAACCTCATGTGGCATATGTTGAAACTGGCAACTTTAACATTAGACACTATCTCTTTGTAATTTTGTTTGATATCTTTGAGACCAATAAAGTTGAAAATAAAGATGAAGACACCAATTATGTGCATGACTCCAAATGATACAAAATGTTGGTCATATATATTGAGATGATCTATTGTGTAATTTAATAACCTGTTAATTGATCAAGGAACCCTACATGGTTACAATTAACTATGTTTGATGTGTAAAGAAGTCTCTCATGGTTGGTGTTTGTTGGGTTTTTATTATCACATTGTGAAGTTGTGATGACATCAATGTTTAGAGTGATAGGTGTCCATGGTGTTGGATTGACATAGATAAACCATGTATCCAAAGTATTTTTCTAAAAAATTGGCTAGCACCATGGTTGGTGACCTAGATGTCTCCATAAATGGAAGTATGTTCATAGAGTTGTCAAGTGTTCAATCTGTGTACCAATGTTTTGTCCAAAGGTGCAGTTGGTTCTCAATTGTTACAATTCTACAACCAATAATTGTGGTGATTGTAAGATCACATTTTCCAGGGAGAATCATATTGCAAGTGCAAAAGTCAAATTTGAGATTAGTAAAGATGAACGAGAGAAGAGACATGTTCCAATGCATTACAAATTTGAAGGTGCAACAAAGAGCGACTTAACAATTGATGTATGTTCTAGTGATTGTAAATGGGTACATGATATTTGTAATACCCAAAGTGGCATGTGTGACCCATATTCACCATCAAACTTTAAATTATCATATTTAATAAGTTTTTATATTAAAGAGAAGTATGAGAATTAATATAAAAATACAAAGTCAATGAAATTGTAGACTTTTGTCAAACAGTGAATCATCTTAGCCTACAACACTCATTACAATAGTAGAAGCCATAATAATAACAGTAGAGTTTATTATGGCTACACTTGTAACCTGAACTTGAGTATTATAAATAAAGAGATTTGTAAGTCTTTGATAATGTGGCTTTGTATAGCAGTTTCTTCTCTATGTATCTTTTGTTTTAAAATCACCCGACATTATGACATTGAGAATCTGCAGATGCATGTGCACAACATATGTACAACATAGTGGCTCTAATCAGTGGGTTGCATAAAGAAGCAAGCGTGGAAAATTTATGGTTACATTGGGTAACTATCATCTATTAGGTACTTAAATATGGTAGTGTCTTTAATTGGGAAGAGATAATATAAAGCAATTGGATTCCCAAGTTAAAGGATACTCTAAAATCTGAGATAAGATGGCAAGCCAAAGTTTTATCGGGTGTCATATGTGATGGATAGTGTGTGTGAAAGTGTTGATTTATCTTCTCTCATCAAGCCTTGGGCACCCACCATTGAACTTGGGAGGTCTAAATATGAGAGAGTATCTGCCAGAAATTCTTAGCACCACTATATGATGTTAAATTTGGTAGCATCAACAGTCATTCTCCAATGAGAGGCCATATGGGCCACCCTGAGGCTAGCCAGGGAGATTTGGAGAATCAACCAGTCTTGTAAGGTATTGACAAAATCCAGGGGGAACGTACAACCTCTGTGATTCAAACCAAAAGTCAGGACGAATGAGATGCTATGTAAGTTGAATGCAAAAGTCAGGGGGAACGTACAACCTCTGTGAGCATAGACGGTCTAATGCAAAAGTCAGGGGGAATGTACAACCTCTGTGAGCATAGACAAACTAGTGCAAAAGTTAGGGAGAACGTACAACCTCTGTGAGCCTAGTCAAGCCTTGTGAGCCATGATCAAAAGTCAAGGCATCTAGCAAAAGTTAGGTTGAACGTAAAATTCCTATGAGTTAGAAACAAACGATTTTCCTGATATTGCAAATGATGTAAATGTATTGATCTAGTGCATCGGAATGTGTAACATTATCCACCATGAAGAGAAATTTGAATTTCCATGATAAGAGTCGATTTGAATGAGTTGTTAAACTCATGTTGTAAAGAGTCGAGTTGTAAAAGTCAAAATTGCATGTCTGGGTCAAAGTCAAAGTTGTCAAGTTTGTCGCATGTTGCATGTTGCATGTTGCATGTCTGTCCAGTTGCATGTTGCATGCATGCATGACATGTTCATGTTGAGTTAGTTTGCATGCATTGTCAAGTCAAGGGTGAGTTGTAATTGAAGTCTCAAGTCAAGTTCTATTTTCGAACTCATGTCCAAGGTCTATTTTCTTAAGTGTAAAGTCGAGTTAGGAAAGCATGCTTTCAAGCTCCTAATTTGAGCCTTCCTCCTTCACCTCTCCATGCCTTTATATTAAGAGGTTGACCCTCATTCTACATACAAGGTTTTGGAGTGTGTGGGTGAGCAGCAAGTCTTGTTATGAAGAGTAAGGTTGTTAAGTGAGGCAGCATAGCAGTCAAAGAAAGGAAGTGTATATTCATGTTAAGAAAGGACATCATATCAGTCAAGAAAGGACAGCATAACAGTCAAGAAAAGGACATCATAAAAGTCAAAGAAAGGAAGCATATCAGTCAAGGAAAACGGTAGCATATCAGTCAACAAAGGCAGTGTATATCCCTATTAGGTGAGGTTGCATATCAGTCATGTAAAGGATAGCAAAGCAGCACCCAGGAAGTGCATGGTATCTTCCACAGTGCTGGTCAATAACAAGAGAGTATATCAGCAAAGTCTCTCTACTTCTACAAGGTCTTACAGTCTGGTCTAAGTCATCTTCGTGTGCCCATTTAAGAGCATATTTTTCATGGTCGATATTTGTAAGATATCCTACATTATTCATGCAATAAAGGAAGATCGTTTCCTGGGTTTTTTCTCCTTGTACAGGGTTTCCCCAGGGTATATGGGTTGTTGATGTGCATGCTTATGTATCTATATGGTTATTGCTATTTAGTTATGATTCTATATTGTTGAAACATATTAAGTTGGAATCAAAGTGTTGAAGAATTTAAAGAAATAATCTGCATAAGAAATCAAACTCTTAATTTAACATGGTATCAGAGCTTAGGGTGTGTTAATCTTGTTGAAGTGAAGCAATAGGGTACACACAGATCCAAGTGAGCTTGATTAATTTTCCAGCGTAAGTTCCATGGCATCCTCCATTTCAGTCAGGGCCGAGGATAGGCTCGAAGGAGTTCCTAACTTCAATATGTGGAAGCTCTGGATAACGAATATCTTGCAGGAGCATGATCTTGAGAAGTATGTGACCACAGTGGTGGAGGAATCCACCACTAATGCACAAAGAGCGGCCTTCAAGAAGAGTCAAGCAAAGTCCAAGTGAATCATCTTTGACTTAGTCAAAGACAATATAATTCCAGCGATGACTTTATTAATGACTGCCAAGGACTATATGGATACCTTGGTGAATATGTATGAGAAACAAGCTCCAATTCAGAAGAGGACACTTAAGCACAAGCTTAAGTATTTGAAGATGGAGAAAGGTGAATCAGTAGCATCTTTATGTTCCAGGATAGCCTAGATTAGACATCATCTTTTGTTCACAGGGGTCACAGTGGACAAAAATGACTTAGTGCAAGCCATATTTGATGGTCTTCCTTCTTCATGGGATACTTTCTTATCTATTGTAAGTGAGAGAGAGATTCGGTCCATGTTTGAGAGGTTATGGCATGATTTCCTCCAAGAGGAGAGTCGCACTGCTACCAGGAGCAAGCCAACCAAAAACAAGAGCATTCAACATTAGCATCAAGATTCAAGGGAAAGAAGAAAGTCACTTTGTAGAAAGGCTCTCAGAGGAAGTCAAACACCAAAGGTATGTTCAAAGGAAAAAGTATTGATACATCTAAGATTAAATGATTTAGTTGCAATAAGTTGGGTCATTTTGATAGAGACTGCTGGTATAGGAAGAAAAATCCAAGGAAAGGGAAACATCATGTCTCAACTGTTGAGGATGATGAATCCAATCGAAAACAAAAAAATCCTTCTAAAGAAAAAGAAACTAGAAAACAATATTACCTGGTTTCTGCCTTATCTAGTTCAGTTTTCACGGGGCTGAAAACTTGGTTAGTAGACAGCGGTGCATCAAAGCACATGGCAGGGTACAAGAATATCCTCTTAGATTTCAAGACAAAATATTTTGCAAAGCAGGTTGAGCTTGGGGATGAAAAATGTTACAAGATAGAGGGAGTAGGCTCTATCTCCTTCAGATTGGAATCTAGGGCTAGGATTCATGTTGATGAAGTATTATATGTTCCAAGGCTCAAGAAGAATCTTTTATCAGTTGCAACCCTTGAGGACAATGTATATTGGGTGATCTTCAAGGAAACGAAGGTACTATTGTGGGTTAAAGGTAGCCACTTGAGTACAACATAACCCATTGGGACTCGCAGAGGTGGAATGTACGTCGTGACAGGATAGTCAGTTCAGGGATTGGCTCATGATACGACTAGCTCCAAAGAGTTGTGGCACGAAAGACTTGGACATATTCATTACAAAGCACTTCCATATCTACAGAACATGGTATGTGGCATGCCCTTTATTTCTCTTAGTAAAAATGAAATTTGTAAAGGATGCATGCTAGGTAAAAATATAAAGAAAGCATTTTCCAGTAGTGACAGTAGAGCTCGGGGCATCTTAGATCTGGTTCATTCTAATGTATGTGGTCCCATGTCAGCTCCCTCACTCAGTGGTCGTTTATATTATGTCATTTTTATTGATGATTACTCAAGAAAATGTTGGATATATTTCCTTAAAGCTAAAAGTGACACATTTGATAAATTCAAAGAGTATAAATCATTTATTGAAAAGCAGACAAGGAAACACATCAGAACCCTTAGAACAGAAAATGGATGAGAGTTTGAATCTTTCTAGTTAGAG
>SNQJ01S0042627.1:112303-128348 GCA_010110895.2 Picea sitchensis
CCCCCTCTCAGTTAGTTCATACCTGTAACAATATCATCTCACGTAAAAATTCAACATGGTATCAGAGCGGGACTGGGATTGACTCCCTCAGGAGGGGCCATGGAAATGGAAGGGAAGAAATAGAACTATTTGTTACAACAAGAAACGGTTATGTTAGGAGTGAAATCATCCATCGTTAACCTATCTGTTGCCAAAAATCACCATAACATAAAAGACAGATAAGAGGGTTATCTTCTATTCATTCTTTGTATCTCTATAATAGGCTTCTATGTTGCGCATGTCTCGTCGAATCTCCCTTCCATGTTTGGCATTGTTCTATTTATGTCTATGAATTATTATCCCAACAACTTAGAAGCCTATCCCATTATGGAAAATAACAAAGCCATCATGGACTTGAAGTTCCACTGTACAGACATCGTCGCTTCCCCATTTCTTGGTGGCGATAAGAGTACTTGTGTGGCTATAACAACATGAAATATGTCATGTTGTTGTTTAGGAGATTGGATTGGCTTGGGAATTAAGGATTTGTCTAAGAGAATGATGTGTTCTCTGCACAACTCAATTTCTTGGTGGATTTTATGAATTCATAATAGATAATACGTTAACCTAGGTAGCAATAATAGTGACCATCCATACTGCATAAATAAACTCGCTCAAAACAAAGTGACCCAAGTGGTCGTTGGACTTGTCGTACATGATAGAGATGAAATGATCTGGTCAAGGATGAGGAGGCAACCTTCTTACAAAAAATGGGCATTGGCTGAGCATTCAATCATCTCTCCGTGTCGCGATGGGGAGAAGAAGGATGTAGAGTTATTAGTGATTTCCAAGAACACTAAAGTTATTGTTACAAGTAATCATTGCACTAACTCTATGCTACTAGAATTCCATGGCCTAGTTAATAAAGTAATTGGATTTGGTAGGCATTGGCTGGTGCTCACTAATAGAGAAGAGACATGTTTGGCTCACTAATAGAGCAGACATGTTTGTCATTGCATCAATAGAATGTGAATTGTCTCCTTGGATTGCTCGATGGATCTATTTGTTGTGCAAGGTTTTCATGGAAGTACCTATATGGAAATGTTGATATAGAAAACATTGTGTGAAAGATATTCTCTTGTGAGGCCTAGAGTTTCTTCATATCATTGATATATTTGTGAGATTCATTGGTTGGGTCTATTTTTTATAGAAAAAATTAAATATTTCTCTCCCAACGTTGTGAAATTTCTAAGATCAAATTGTACAAGTTTTGTGGTTGTATAAGTGGTTGTGGGTGATCGAGGTTGTCATATGAATACCAATGGAGGAAAATACTACACTTGTGTTTGAATTTAAGTGTAAGCGTTAATCCATGGCGTGGGTGTTGTTGGTTTTCTAGATCAACATGAGTATCTGGTTTGGATGTGATCGAGATGGACATGATAAGAAGTGACAAACACTCTATAGTCGAGATCACATTAATCTTGTGTCAATGTGTTGACGTGGTGGTTACCATGATGTTGTGTTCTTTGGAAAGTGGAAATGTTTTCAAGAGAGGTCAGTAAGGAGGCACGATTATGGTGTTGATATAACATTAGTTATTTCCAAAAGTGATAGCCACCAATGGAGTATATAGTGCTCGCAGACTTAAAGGGAAGTCAGTGATGAGTTCCAAGTGGATCTACAAGATCAAGCATGCAACATATGGCAGCAACAAAAGGTAGAAAGAAAGGTTCATGGAAATAGGGTTCTCCAAAAAAGAGGGAGTGGAATATGAGGAGGCATTTGCTCCAATCTCTAGGGACACTTCCATCATGACTATTATTGCCATTGCAACAATCATGGGTTGGAGATTATAGCAGATTGATGTAAAGAGTACATTTCTCAATGGTGTGATTGAGGAATAAGTGTAATTAGAACAACCTCACGTATTTGAAACATGGGAATGATCCAAGTGGATATCGGTGGCCACCCACCTATTCCACTAGATCGAAAAATATTTTTCCACCTTGACAGTTTTTCGACAGTTTTTCAGGTTCCAAACTTCCGGGGTCGTTTTGAGGCCCTAAACGATATTTTTTGGGGATTTGGGGCTTGGGCTAGTTGGAAATTGTTCTTTTTTATTAGATCTTTCCAACAAGTTATCATGCACCTAAAACGGATATTGTATGCAAAAGTTACGACCCCGAGAAGTTGATGTACTAACTTACCCAAACGGGGCCCACCTGACTTTTGGCGCTTCATCTCCTAGGGTTAGGTTTTTGTATGTCTAGGGTTTTTGACATTCCTTTTTATTGTAAAATGCCTTCAGAGCCTCATGGTAACCAGATTCTTTCGAATGAGCTCAGTCGTCACATCTCTTCTCAGAGGTAAGTCGCCACCATTCTAGCAAGCTTGTTTTCCGCTGCATTTTAGAGTTTCAACTTATTTCCTTATTGAATAGAAAACCAGTTTTATTGTATCTATGTTATTATGTGTTAAGCATATGTTAATAATCTGTATTCATTTTGTTATGATCATAAAATACAGATCATTTTTATCAGAGAGGTCTTCTCCTTGTCGTCTTAATGCATGTCCCCAACAAGGTCAGAGTACAAAGAATTGGGTCTCAAGCTTGTTTCTCTTGAGGACAAAAGATCTCGCACGCCCAAGCGACCTCTCATGGCAGGAGAAAATAAATATTATGGGACAAGAGATCCTTTCAAAATGTTTCTTGAGGAATCCCTCACACAACAGAGGAACGAGATGATGGATAGTTTCACACAAATCCTTCGGCATCTACCAACAGGTGACACATCTTCTTCGAGCGAAGGTGTCGCCCCCTTCAAGGTACAAATCAACTTCGATATTCCTGTATTTGAAGGTCGTATTGACGAAGATGTTGTAGACAAGTGGTTGAAAATACTAGAAGGGTATTTTTCTGTCCATAACTTTTCGAATAGAGAAAAGATTAATTTTGTGCTCCTCAAAGTCGTTCGCCATGTCAAATATTGGTGGGAAACTTTATGTGAGAAAAAGGAAACAAAGGAACCCTCATTATTTACAGTCACGACCACCTGGGAATCCTTCAGGGATGCTATTAAGAAAAATACTACCCTGTCGGAAGTTATGACGACTTGTATACCAAATGGACCACACTGCGGCAAGAAAGAGATCAAGCAGTGCCAGAGTTCACAAATATATTCCATACCTTGCGCACCAAGATAGGTATCAAAGATTCAGAAGAACATATGGTTCTAAACTATCATGTTTCTCTGCATATATACATCTATAATGAAATGGAATTTCTGGACATCTCGTCCTTGGGCATGGCCTACCGATATGTCGTCAAAATCGAGCAGAAGCACAAACAAAAGATGCGGCAATTTGGGCCTGGGATCTCCTCACAGCAAAATCCAAGAAAGGGTGTCCCCAACCCATAGAACAAAGGAAAGAGAAAATATGGACAATATCAAGACAACCAGTCCAAGCCGCAATCAAAGAAGGACACCAGAAAGAGAAAGAAAGATACCAGGAAGTGGTGCGACTTCCATAAGATCCCTGGGCATAACACTGTTGACTGCTGCTCAAAGAAGTCACTGATGGCCAAAGTGAAAGCCTATGAATCAAAAGAGGGTTCTGACTTTGAGTCAGAACTAGAAAGGGGAATATGGATCATTGATGTGGAACCCAGTGCCACCTTTTCTACCAACAAGCTCCAGCCTGGTGAACTAGACAATCCAGAAGAAGGAGAGTGCCTCTTCCATTTACAGATGTGCGTAAAAGGCACCCCATTACACTTCATTGTTGATAGCGGTAACTAGAAGAACCTCATATCAGTAGAGTTCGTCAAGCGGTTGGCCTTGCTGACAACACCGCACCCACAACCCTACACCATTGGATGGCTCCGCCAAGGGAGTGATCTCCGCGTCATCCAACAGTGTCAAATGTCGTATGACATCAAGCCCTTCAAAGACAAGGTATTGTGTGATCTTTCTCCTCTCGAAGTTTGTGATGTTATTTTGGGACAACTTTATTTATGGAATTTTCATGTTGTATATGAGCCTAGGCCTCGTAGTTTTATTATTAATTTGAACAAGAAAATGTACATGATACATGAGGTAGTCCTACCTAGTGTTATTTCCTTTATCTCTTCCAAGCAATGCAGGAAGGTCATATCTCAGAAGGGGAAGTTTGTATTCTTCATGTTTCTCTCTCAGAATGAGTGAAAGATCACAACCACATCTAGGGTCTATACAGCCGACCTCTCCACATAGAAGAAGCAAGTAGATAAGGTCATGGAAGAATACTCAGATATATTCTCCTCACCTATTGGGGTACCTCTGCACTTTCAGGTCAAGCACCCCATCGATCTGACCCCCGACGCATCGCTGCCCAATGGGCCAATCTATCGTCGCTCTCTATTAGAGAATGAGGAGATCAAGTGATAGATCCAAGAAATGATCCACAATGGGCACATCCTTCCCATCTCATCACCTTGTGGAAGCCCAATCGTGATGGTACAGAAGACAGATGGAACTTGGTGACTCTTCATTTATTATTGGGCTCTGAATAAAATAACAATGAGAAACTGGTACCTGATTCCCTGAATCGACGAACTCCTTGATCAACTCACGGGGGCCAAATACTTCAATAAGATTGATCTGAAGTCTGGATACCACCAGGTCACGATAAAACATACATATGTATGGAAGACCGCACTTAAGTCAAATGAAGGCCTTTTTGAATGGTTGGTCATGCCCTTTGGTTTGAAATATGCTCCAACCACTTTCATGAGGATGATGGATGATATCCTACAACCATTCACCAATAATTTTGTAGTGGTGTATATGGATGACATTCTCATTTACAACAAGACTTGGGCAGAACACTTGCAACATATTCGACAGGTTTTGCACACCCTGTGGCATCACAAGCTATACACCAACTTGGAAAACTACTCCTTTGGCATGGACAGGGTCCATTACCTAGGCTACATCGTTTATCAACATGGCATACATGTGGATCCAGCCAAGATCCAAGGCATTCATGATTGGCCAGCCCCAACCACTCTCACTGAGCTTTAGAGCTTCTTGGGCGTTGCCAATTTCTATTGCAGGTTCATGTTGTGATTCTCCCATATTGCATGAGCCCTCGGCCAAATAACCAGGGGTGGTGATAAGGAGAAATTTGCATGGGGTCGGTCCCAACAACAAGCATTCGATGGTCTAAAGCAACGCTTGTGCTCAGACCCAATACTTTCACTACCAGACCTGCAACAACCCTTTGAGATCGAGACAGATGCTTCAGACTATGCTATGGGCACTGGTCTCACTCAGCATGACCACCCCATGGCCTATCATAGTGAGACACTATTAGATGTTGTCCTTAAGTACCCTACTTACGACAAATGAATGTACTCCATTGTGCAATCCTTCTTCCAATGGAGACATTACATTCTTGTATAAGAGACAATCATCCACACTGATCATAAGACACTGCATTTCATGCAAACATAAGGCAAATTATAGAAGGATTGGCATCAAAAGTGGTCCACATACTTGCAAAAATTCCACCTCAACATGAAGTATAAAACAATAAGCACCAACAACATCATTGATTGCCTCAACAGACCACCAGTCATGACACTCACCACGGTGCTAGACTCTTGTGGCCATGAGACCTCTAGATGGCCCCAACTCTATGAGACAGACTTGGACTTCGCCACCACCTACCAAATGTTGGGTGCAAATGCAGTTGTCGATAATTTCCATCTTTAGGATGGGTTGTTGCATTCCATGAAGTGAGCGAGCAAAGATGATCTGGGAATCCCACTATAGTCGGGTGGTAGGGCACTACAGCGTTGAAAAGACAGTGGTCAACAAGTATATTAGGTACTACACTGCCTGCACTATTACCAAACCGACCACTAAGAAACAAGGCTTGTACACCCCTCTTCCTACTCTTGACAGGCCATGGGAATCCATCTCAATGGACTACATGTTGAGCCCCCCATCCACCAAGCAGGGAAATGACTATGTTTTTGTGGTTGTTGATCACTTTTCAAAGATGACGATTTTGGTTGCCTGCAAGAAGAGCATCATAGCAGAGGCCACTGCCAATATATTCTTTGAATGAGTTTGGGTACATTTTGGAATCCCACAAACCATTGTCTCAGATCGGGACAGTCTATTTCTCATCACATTTTGGTCAAGCCTCTGGTCACTACTAGACACCAAGCTCACCAAATCCACGACCTTCCACCCCCAAACATATGGCCAAACCAAGGTCCTAAATCTAATGATTGTGCATATCATGCGCATGTATAATTCCAAGAACCCTCACACATGGGATGAGAGTCTTCCCTATGTCCAACATAGCTACAACCAAGCCCTACATAGCTCAACCCTCCACAACCCCTTTCAGGTGGGATTGGGACTCCAACCATTGGGTCCCATAGATGTTTCACTTCCCCTTGCGATCACCTCGCCCGACTCATATCCTGCTCCAACGGAAGCTGACAAAGCCACCTGGTTCATTCAGTGGATCCAACACATCCGCCAACAGGTTTAGGATATCCTACAAAAGTCCAATGACAAGTACAAGAAGTGCCATGATCAACATCGGGTGCCACATAAGTTTCAGGTGGGCGACAAATTTTGGTTGCACTTGCAAAAATAACACCTTACAGGACCTCATCGAAAGCTTCTCCCACTCCATTATGGGTCATACAACATCACCAAGGATGTGGGGGATAATTATTTTGAGCTCAACATTCCTCCTTTCCTTGGATTGCACCCAATGTTCAACGTGGATCTCCTTTGGCCTTATTTCCCACCATTATTGGACATCTCAGAAGTAGCAAAACAACTTACACCAACATAGCTCAACCATGACTGCATACAATAGGAATCCAGTGATCAAATTGTGGACACACAGATCAAGGGAAATCGACAACAAAGGATCCAACTTTATCGAGTCGTATATCAGGTCCTCGATAGCAAGACCTGATTTTTGAGTTATGACGAGACTTGGATGATCTACGGTTTCACATGGAGATTCTGGACAGGAAAGCAATGCAATTCCTGCAATTGATTTCAGCAATGCAGGATTTTTTCTGCCCTTCAGTTGGAGAAGCTCATGCAATAGAGGTTGAGCCATCGGTCTTGGCACCAGCTCCACCACATGGAACTTTGGAGGATGCTACACTAGTCAAGGAGGAGGACATGACACCAATCGAGGAGGAACCAACACCTCTCAAGGCCTGATGCTCGGTGCCACCTCCATGGACACGTGGTTGCACTAAAACCCTGCCACTTGACTTGCATAGGTGTCTCTTTTATTTTTCTCAGTTGAAGGGTCATATAACTATTGTTTTTACTCATAGATGCTATAGTGATAATTTGTCTGTGTCAAGCTGGTCACCCTCAGGGGCTGCTTTTTCTTGTTATATGTCAGTAGAAAGGTCAAGCTATAATATTTTGTTTTTAAATCCTTGTTATGACTGTCAGTTTAAGACTTGAATTATGAAATTGTTCGGCTAGTTGAGTTGGTTTCCCCTCGGGGCAACTCAGTGTTTACAACCTGGAACAAAAGGTTGATACTGTAATCTTTGATTTTGGCAGGTTTTTTATACAATCTTACTTACAAAAAAAAAAATGAGTGGATGTTGTGTAGAAAATAATAATAAAAAATGGGTTTGTTATTATATTCATAAAAAACTCATCATGTAATACAAATGGAAGGGAAAGTGTTATGTGTAAAAGTCATATAGAATTGGTTTTATCAATCTAGTCTAATTTTTGTGAGTAGGGTTGGATTTTCAAAACTAAACAACATATAAATTTGATGGTTTTCACAACCTTGTAATCATTTTGACAATTTTAATGAAGAATGTTGAAAGAATTTTTTAATCATATTTGATGGGAAAATCACCCTGTCAAAAACAATTTGGGAAGGATGACACACAATGAGGGAAATAATCCTACTAGAAATTATTGGAATTGCATATCTCACTTGTTAAATCTGCATAATCGAAATGCCTCAAGTTTTTTCAAGGCACTAAATTCATTTATGCATTCAAAAATGAAATTTAAACAACGAAAATTGTCATTTCACCCACAATTATATCATCAAATTTCGATGATGATTACCAAAAATTAGAATGTTTACCCCCAAAGAACTATTCATTTATACTACGCCACAAAGAACTATTCATCTCTCGATAGTTTTCAATGATAACTTATCTCTTAAATGTATCAAATTTTGAGCTAATGAGATAGGATTTCATGCACTTTGAGGGTTTCACTACTTTGAAGATCGTACCGTTGGTTGGGTCCCTTTCCTTTCTATTGTAGTTGGATAATTTCAGCTTCAAGTATTTCATTTCTGCACCTGTTGTATATTTTCATAATGTTTGGTTTTCAAATATTTTATTATCTTATTTAAATATTCAATTTCATCACTCATTTTGTTGAAATTTTTCTCTAGCTCAAAAAATTTATTCAAATACTCAATTTCATCACCCTTCATGTTCAGATTTGTCTCTAGCTCGGCAACTTTATGCATTGTCCTATTTAGCTCTTTTTTCTCAAGTATAAGTTCATTTTGTAGCTTCCTTCATAAGAAGTGGTGTGAGGATATAGTCCTTCCAAGCTGATTTCCCCATTATAAGATATTTGAGGAGAATAAATTGTACAATATTACACTCGAATGATATTTTTATTATGCAAAAAAATCAATATATAATACATATATATAGTTGGAGTCAGATTCAACTAATTCCAAACTTGGAATAAAGGTTGAGATAATCTTTGAACAACCTCCAACAAATATCAAACTAATCTCTAAACTTAACATACTGCATTAATGGAAGTATTATCTCCAACACCTCCCTTTAATGCTTACATTATAAAACTTACAATATTAAATCACAAATTACAATATTAATCTTTTTCTGGTTCTTTGTCTAGCTGGTCCTCATTAACACTTACACCCACTCTTCAATCTCACAGTTTCCTCTCTTTTCTTCACCACACTTTTGAGCTTCCCACTTGACTCATTTAAGACATAAATTCCCACCATCATTGACATACTTGTAGAACTAACGCTTCTTTATCTCCAAAAGGACAATATCTATAGTGAATCATCCTATGGATACACTACCATCAGTGAAATCCCCCTGAAGAGAAACTTTTGACAATTATATAGAAAAGTGATATGGATATTGAATATATTCAACAATCAATCATACAACTTGACCTTACATAAGAGTAACCTATAACTAATTCTCTTGGAGCACAACGGGTCACATCAATGTATAACAAACTTTCAATAGTCAATCATACAACTTGACCTTACATAAGAATAACCTGTAACTAATTCTCCCGGAGCACAACGGGTCACATCAGTGTATAACACACTTAATTGGCTTGTTCTTTGTGGTTCTCATCATTTGATTTTTGCACACTACACTTGAGCAATAGCACACTACAACAATTGGAAAAATGAATAAAGACACAAAAAAAGATTAAGTCCCTTTTACTTTTAAAACTATTTGAGAGGTGGTTCTGATGGTTCCTCATCACTTTTTGATTTCAATGAGTCCTCCAAGTTGGAAACGTTTGTAGTTTATTTTCCATTTAGAATATCCTTTGCACAAATTCTACAATTCCACGCAGCATGTCCATATTTGTGACAATAGAAGCATTCACTTGCTGGACCATATGAGAATTGACAGTTCCCATCCCATTATTTTCCTTGAAGAAAGAGACAAAGTAATTGCAACCTAGATACAATATATATATATAATTGGAGTTAGATTCAACTAATTCCAAACATGGAATAGAGGTTGAGAGAATCTCTCAACAACCTCCAAAAAATCTCAAACCAATATCTAAACTCAACATACTACATTAATGGAAGTATTATCTCCAACACCTATAGACATTTGAATCCATTTAAACTGATTCATTTCCGTAAGAAAAGTTCCAATCAATGGTATTGATTTTCATTAAGTCGAACTTAATGAAAATTACAGTCCCCTCTATTGATTATAATCGGATTTGTATCTCTCAACTACACTGGATCAGGTTTAATCATAAGGACAGTAGTAATGGAGAGAACTCTACTTCCCTTGTTGGCGACTTAATGAAAATTGCAGTCCCTTTATTGCTCATAATCGGATTTGGATCTCTCAACTACACTGGATTAGGTTTAATCACAAGGAGAATAATAATGGACAGTGCTTTACTTCCCTTCTTGGTGATTTGATTAATACATGTTTTTGACATGTATTATTTGATAAACAACTCGATGCCTTGCATTTTAATCTTTATTTAGGATTCTTTAAGCTCGTCAATGTCGAATCATCCACATGCATTCCACTTTCTACATTGCATTTACCTTGCGCAATGGGATGGGATTTCCCATTGGGTGTTTAGAGCTTCCCATCCCAAGGCGAGTACTTAACATAACCTACGTATATGGATTTATTGAAAATGTTTTCCATTAGTTCATTATTGAGTTCTTGGGATGCATGAATGCCACATCATATATGTCGTATCTTGAGAATGCACTAGCTACAACATTTATTCTAGAAACATAGATGTATGCAGTGTTTACTTGAGAGATGAGAGGTGAAGCTACATATCCCTCAAAAATAAGTATATCATCATTAATATTATCTATAGTGCAGGTATTTTTAATCCAAGATGGTCCATGCTCATTCATAGCATGGAGATTAAACAACTAAGAGAAGCATATGAGAAGAGAATGGGAAATCTTGGGACTTGTCCTTCACTTGTGCATATATCTACATTCATGGAAGTTTATTATATAGAAAACTACACATTCTCTATATTGAGGCAATCTAACCCAAGGGATATTGAGTGAGGTTCAATAATATATGGAGAGGTAGATAGGAATTGACTCCATGACCTCCATGACCTCCTTGTAATTCATAGCACACAACCACATAAAGAAAACTACACATTCTTTATATTGAGGCAATCTAACCCAAGGGATATTGAGTGAGGTTCAATAATATATGGAGAGGTATATAGGAATTGACTCCATGAACTCCATGACCTCCTTGTAATTCACAGCAGACAACCACATATAGAAAACTACACATTCTCTATATTGAGGCAATCTAACCCAAGGGATATTGAGTGAGGTTCAATGATATATGGAGAGGTAGATAGGAATTGACTCCATGACCTCCATGACCTCCTTGTAATTCATAGCACACAACCACTCGAACTAAACCACAAAGACACTCAACTCAATTACACTTCAATGTGGAAAATTGAATATAAATTCATTTGAACTCATAATGTTATTGATTTATCTTCAAATTTTTCTCTAAAATGGAATAATTGAAAAAAAAATGGTTTCATTTTGAATCAAGTTATTATCAATTTATGCCAACCATTATTTAGGTTCGATTGTGGCTTTCAATGAAACAATCAACATAGATGTTCTAGTGCTTCAATTTTAAGTTAAATAGATAAATTTATTATCAAGTTTGAGACTCCCTGCCTATAAAAGTTTTTGGTGCATAGATTTGAATTCATGCATAAGTTTGAATTACAACATCACATGTCAGCATCTTGAAGATGCTTATACCAATACCAAAATTGCATTAGCTTATGTTCCTAAAACACACATTGTAGGTAAAGTGGTGGGGATTTACTTATCAAAATTACTTAAAATATATTCATAAGCAATAAAAATTATACTAAAACCAACAAATAATGACAACTTCTTTTTATAATGTAAGGTGACCAAATTCTCTGAAATAAATTGTCAACCAACTATGATTTATTCTATAAAATAAATTGTCAATAAAATTGAAAGGAAATGTGTTAAATAAAAAATATGTCTATAGAGGTCTTGAGCTTAACACTAACTTCTGAAATTAGAATGTTGTATGTTAAATTATTTATGGAGCTTGACATTAACTTCTAAAATCATAATGGTGTATGTTAAATTATTTATAATAATTATAATAATTATGTAAAAGAAAGATAAAATTAATGAATTTTAAGTGCCAGCAACTTAAAAATTCATGAGCATTCTAGTTTTTATTATGTCATCGAAGCTAATACCATCACAAATAATTAATAAACTTACTAGTTAGAAAGGTTAACATATTATTATATAGTGAAAATCTTCTAATCAAATATAAGTTGAAGTAATCATCCACATATGAGATTGTTATTAATTTTTTAAATCTTTGACATGATTAAATAACCACTCAATAAATTTTGATAATGTAACTTCATTCATAACCATATGAATAACGACCATACAATTATTTCCTCCTCTTCTAAAATAGGATGGTATTTGACTTGGCTCCATTATTTTGGTTTTATACAATATTCATTTAACTTTGGTTGTATTTTATTTTATTAATATTAATCTTCACTTAGTCTATTTTGTGTAGATTTTGTAATTGTTATTTTCTTATACTATGTATGGATTGTGTGTGTGTGTGTGTGTGTGTGTGTGTAAAATAAGTTATGAACAATTTTGATGAACTCATATATATGGAAGGAAAATGAAAAACTATAGATTATTGGAATTACTAATAAACAAAATATTTAATAATGAAGAAAGAGATCAATGATAGGTCTGTGATAAATTTCTAGACGATGATAACCACAACGATAATTGAATTTACAAACAGTTGGAACCAAACCTTTAATGTATATTGTTAACATGTCCAATAATTAAAAATCAAAACATATAATTAGCATGACCATGAATTTACAATCAAAACAATTGCAATGCAATTAGTGCTTTAAAAAGGGACAAAACTAGGCTCACCTGAAAAAGTTGAGTAATCCACTTCACACGGTATACATGCATATGTCTTGGATTGGTTAAGCTCTGCATGTGCATTCACTATGCATGCATCCAACTCCACCTTCCTCCTGGTACTCGAAATTGAACCAATGGTCCATATTATTGTTAAAGAGATCACAACATGTGGGAGGGAGAAGGAAATGATGGAACTTCATTCATGGATGGTCTATCGAGAGAGTTATAGAGATAGTTTGGTTGGGATACAGAGGACCAAAATCCTAAAATATATTAGGAGATAACACATGTGGAGATGGAAAAAAGAGGCTAAGTGTTGGGCTCCGGATTTATAACATTTTCTTGCTGGTTCTTGAGGACATTGTTTACTCTCCTGAAGACTTTTGTTAAGCAAATGGCATTCTTTCTATGCTATTCATGTTCTGTTACACATATATGTTCCATTGNAATGAACAATTCCTCTAACTTCGAAGTATGCACCAATTTTGGAAAGAATAATGTGTCAGGTTTGGAAGGCAATGAGACCACTAGTTGAAAATGCCTTCAGAAATGAATAAGATATGGGCTTAACATGGAATATTAGACTAGTGAACGTGCAGGTTTTGAATGTTGGACTGGTCTGCTCCTCCAACCACCTACATTGTTAGTGAAACTGCGCGTTGTGAGGTTTTTATTTCCCAATTTCAAGTGTACTATGAAAGGTTTTGCATTCTAAAATAATTTAGAAAGGTGATTGGGATATGAACATTTATAATCATGAATATAGTGCTTAATTGATACTATTCTTCTTGCAAGATAGATATTATTCAGATTCTGTAACTCCAATTCCTACTGGTTTTTTCGTTGCATAATAACCTAATTCTTCTCGTTGCTAAGAATTTTTGTTTGTTGCGAGATAAGTGTCTTTGAGTTATAAATATATAAAACAAAAATGATCCAGGTGGATATCGGTGGCCACCCACATATTCCAACTGGCTCAAAACAGTTTGTTGGCAATTTACTATTTTTAGTAGTTTTTCGGTTACTAAACTTCTGGGGACATTTTGAGGGTCTAAATGATGTTTTTTTATTATCGTGCACCTCAAAAATGATCAAAGGCTTTGATTAATCCCCCAAAATGAATCTCCTCATCGATACCTTTCCAACGAGATATCGTGCGCCCCAAATGGAGATCGTATGCCAAAGTTACTCCCCCAAGAAGTTGATACACCAAACTATCCAAAACGGGGTCCACATAATTGTTGACTTTTTATCTTCCGGGGTTAGGGTTTGGATTTTATTTATGTTTAAAAGGCCTTTGGAGCCTCATTGTAACAATCATCTTCTTGTGAATGAGTGTATCTATCACATATCTTCTCATAGATAAGTTGCCACCATTCTAGCGAGTCTTTCACTCTATAATTTTAGAGTTTTGTACATTTCACTCATTAATAGAAATTGTGTATTACTGTATCTCTGTGTTTATGGTTATATCTTTGATATATCTCTATTATATTATTGGATATCTGATATATCTTTGTACGTTTCTTTATTATATCTCTGCTCTCATTTTGTGCCGAAAATAATATGGATCAAAAAGTGTGTTTGAGTTATCAATATAACATGGTTGAATAAATAATTATTAATCTTGATAGAAACTGTGTACACATAATGGGGATATTTAATATCCTGAGTCGGAATAGAAGGCTTTGGCACTTGGCCACGAGATATTTAATATTTGAAGTCATAATAGAAGGCTTTGGCACTTAGCCAAGTAATTCAATGTGTGTCATCATATACAAGCTATGCAAACCCTACCATCTCACAGCATCCACTAACCAGTAGTTTTTCAAGGTTTGTAAGCAACCCAAACCCTATTATGCTCTTAAGCTTGGGGAGATCCGAGACATCCAGGCACCACAATGACAATGTTCCACCTGGTAACCCTACTGTCTCATGGGATCCACTAACCATTAGTGTTTGAAGCTTTGAGAGATGCGACAATCCTAGCATGTTCTTGAGCTTCCTACACCCTCTAACACCCACATGCTCCAAAGATCTAAATATTCCAACATTGTAATATTTTCGAGTGTTCCCTTGGAGATAGTCAAATTGGAGCATTGTGCCAAATATAGATGTTCTAATTATTTTATTAATCCTAAAATAGACAGTACATTTCTACTTAATTCCCCCTTCATCCACCATTCGAACAAAAAATCCTTGTTATTCTGTTGTTTCTTTCATAATTTAGAAGGAAGATATCTTGGCCAATTTTTTTGGCATTGTTAGAGGAAGAAAAATGAGTGGTATATTTGAACTATTTAACATTCCAAACAAAATATATTAAAAATAAGTAACGGAGGTTGTCATTTTGATGTTCAAGGTCCTTTGTAGCTCATTTGCTCTTTAATTTGATGCAAAAAATAAAACATCCACTACTTCTATTATAGTCTTTCAGATTTCAAAAAGAACATGCTATTATAGTCTTTCAGATTTCAGAAGGAACTCATCATTCTTTCTTGACACTTTTTCTTTGTGAGGCATGTACTGAAGATCTTCCTTGTCGGAAAATAATAATTTCACCCTGATCTCATAAATGCACTTATACTTGAAGGCTCTTAACAGTGGAAACCTCGTTGATCTTTTCCTGATGTCTCCACCTTGAGCCACCATTGGTTGTGATTGGCCCAGCTAGTTGTTCCTTCCTGCTGAACAACTTATTCTTTTCCTATCAACTTATTTTTTTTTGTGTAACCTCCTCTATTCACCTTAAATAATATAGTCCTTTAAGGTGAATAAAGTGTTCAAATAAAAATGTTGCAGATTATATTTAATTATGAGTGTTCACCTATGCCCATTCCCCATCCTCACCTATCAAACTGGGGCCCATCTATAATCCTTACGAATGGGATCAAAACTTAATTGTATTAACAAGCAGTTGGGCATGGCCAGCGTGCGTGCGGAATGTATATTTTGTCCTCATAAAAAAAATGAATTCTATTTAAATTTTTATTATTATTTATTTATTTACTTTTACATGGTTGAAATATTGTTATTTAAATTTGTATTATTATTATTTTTTTTAATTTTTATATGGTTGAAATATTGTTATTTAAATTTGAATTATTATTTATTTTTTTAACTTTTATATTATTGAAATTAGGTACATAAATATGTCTTATCCTTAAATAAATTAAAATAATAGATGTTACGTAATACATAAATGTCTTATCTTTAAATAAATCAAAATAATAGATGCTAGGTAGATTACCTAAGGTAATTT
>SNQJ01S0042628.1:0-10110 GCA_010110895.2 Picea sitchensis
AGGGATAGATTGTGGAGATTGAAAGGAAAATTAAATCACTCGTAAATTGTAGTTCTGAAATCATCATCGACCATTGATCTACCTCGAGAATCTCCACATCCTTTGGATAATATAAATGTGGAATGATAGGATAATAGGGGCTAAAAGGTTGATATTTTGATTAGTCAAATACCCGTCAGTTGTCGGATTAAAATTAATTCCCGTCAGCCATTGGATCATGTTAAAGTGGAAGGACAAGATAAGCTAAAAGTGTTGCATCACAGACAAGTCGAACCGACGATCTAAATATCTTAATCAAAGAACATAATTCACTTCAGGTTAAAATTTGTGAGGAGTTTATGCTCAGTAAATATTGAGATGTGAAATATTTGAATCCCGGAGATCCGAAATGAATAAGTATCGTTGGATTTGGAGGAAAAATGAGGATCTTTGTATCATGGTTGTTGGTTAGCAGACCACGTCAGCAAGGACACACAATAGTCGACGTCATCAATACTACGTCAACAATGAAACATGGTGCAATTAGACACTAACAAGTGTCAAGTTGATTCGGCATTTCAGGTATGTGAAAATCAAAAATTCGAGTGACATGTGGCAGCCACTAGGCTCATGACATGTCATCAAGTGACGTAAGTATGTGACATCACTCTAGAGGAAAGAAAGGATTTCAGACTCGAAATATCTGAAGTCCGGAGACCCGAAGGATATCTCGATTGTCGATCCTATGTCGAGAGCATTCTCGACCATCGATTAGACTATATTGGAAGGATAGTGTAAGTGAAAATTTAACCGATAGCAAGTGGTCTCCACCATGTTATGACTCACTCAGTAGGTGATCACTCTGGAGGTGAGAAGGGGTTGAGATTTAAAATCTCTGAAGTCCGAAGACCCAGAGTAAAAGGTGGTCATCCATATCGATGTGTGATTAAGTCCTAACCATCGGATTTAGTAGTGAAAGAATGAATGTAAGGATCAAAGCTAACAGTTGATCTGGTTCCATGAAATAAACCGTCTGATCTAAGTTCAAAGGTTTGAAATGTTGAAATCCTGAAGTTACAAAGTGATAAGTTTCATCATCCGTTTAACTCGTCAGAATATTGAATCATGACCATTTATTTGATAAATCACTCAAGAACTCGTTTGGCTTAGCATTTGGTTATTTTCGATAGTCATATGATATAAGAGTTTTAATAGGAAATTGTTATACATCACTATAGTCGGTAAGCCCGTGGTTCTATAACGCTCGATCATATGAAATGGTTTGAAAGAAGCGCCTCCATAGAATTTGGTCTCTATGAAAATAATAGAGATTCAGGATCGAGTATAAATGATTAAATCGATCCATGACTGTGATCAATATATGAAAAACCTTCACGGTAAAATAAATAAAGAGTAATTAAGATTAATTAATCGAAGAGGTGCGATGGTCAAAATGAATGGACACAATTGTGTCACACTCACACCATTTGAAGAGTATATAATCAAGGAAGAGTGTTGAGAAGAAGTGTGTCTCTGTAGTCCAGATCAAAAGATCAAAAGTTGAAGTAGATTCCAGGAAGAAAATCTAATACCTATGCATTAAGGGTGGTTGGGTGGTGCAAGGGAAGTTTGGTTCCTTTAGAGGGAGTTGGTGCTTCCTTGTCAGTTTTAGCTGACTAAATAGGGGGTTGTAGCCCCCTACCAGTTGGTGCTGGTAAACTAGTGTGTGGGTGCATCTTGTTTAGTTGGTGCTGATCAAAATGGAAGTACATATTCCTTCTATGTAACATGTAAAAAATTGTTTGCAGTTAATAGAAAAGAGTTTGTGGTTTTCCCAATTGGGCTCCACAATAAAAAAAACACTGTGTTTAGATTCTGTTTGCATTAATAAATGAAAAAATGATATAATTGTTGTGTCACTGATTCACCCCCCCCCTCTCAGTGATAGGATCTGATCCTTCATGCTCTTTTGTGTTATGCATTTCCATCAGAGCATAAGCATTGTCACTATTTATCAACATTCATTCGATAATATCCATCCTGGTTTGAATTTACCTTAGGTTTCCCCTTTTTTGTGTTCCAACTGTTTGGGTAGACTCTTCCCTGCCAAGGGAGAATTATGTGGTGTCTTATCATTGGTTTTCAATTTCTCCTAATATCAGATATTTATAGTTATGTTCACCTTATAGAGACAAGGTCTCGACAATTTATCATGTGGTTTATCCAATTGGGAAATGTAATCCTTTTCTTTACCCTCTTTTCCCAAGTAACATGGCAATTCCCTTTGAGTATGATATTATTGTTTGTAATACCTCGAGCCCTAGTATTTGTGAGTCATCGAGCCTCTATTTCATGGATGTTGAGTTTCCTTCTAATATGGCCATATTTGAAGCTATGATTATGGATCTTCAACCTCCTCCTGAACTGAAATATTTACTAGTTGGTTACCAACGAAACCCTTGGCTTCAGCCTAGCAATGGGCTCTATATGGATCACTACTATGCATAAGTCGCAAGGTTGTGTGATCATGTTTCCATATTTCATTTTTAGGGTTTCGTGTTTTCAAGTTTCGTATTCCATAACACATTTTTATATCGTAGGTTTCTATATTGGACTTATTAACTTATGGGTAAGTGTTTTTTCCGTTATATAAAGGACTTTGGAGACATTTTCTTTGGTACCTTTTCATTCCATGTGAATCTATTCTCACAAGTAATGATATCGAAACTAGCATATAGATTATATTTTCGTCTCTATGCATTTTTGGATTATCCGTTTCCTATTTCATTTTTCCTTAAGATCGACCTCCATTGAATGGGCGACCATAATATGGATTTATTTCTCCTAGTTTGGGTCGGTTGTAGGGTGTCTTGTGTGTCCCTTTTTATTTATGCGATTTTTCCTATTTTTCAATCTTTGTTTCAAAGCATTTATTATATGGAAAGTTTTCCATAAGTTTTTGGGAGTCTCCCTGTTGAAAGTCCTCTTTATTTTTCCAATTTTACAGAATTATCTGCCCTTTTCTATTATATTATTCGCGGATATCTGTTCTTTTATTGTGTATGAATGACAAACATTCACGACTCTCAGTTCACTTAGTCGTGGACCTGTTTTCAATTTTTGAAATTATTTTCTTTCTTCAATCTCTAGGATATTTATGGGATTATCCATCTCATCCTGGACTTCTTGAGGTTGTGATTTTTTTGTATCACTGTGTTAAGTCTTTGAAAACTTATAATTCACATAAAATATCTTGATCTTGGTTTCTCAGCGTTCTAAGTCATAGAAAATATATTTATCTTGGTTTCCTAGTGTTCTAAGTCACAAAAAATATCTTGATCTTGGTTTCCCATGAATCATGTATCCTCTAGTTTCTTTTAGCATGTTTTGTTAGTTTTTCATTGATAGAAGAAAACAAAACAAAAACTAGTTTTTTTGCTGGTTAAGTCTCTGTCTTTCTTTGCATTGTTTGGCATTGTTATTTGAAAAAGAAAAATATATTAGCATAGGTGTTTTGTTTTCTTCTCATCCTAAATTCATTTCAAAAGAAAAATAAGAAAGAAAAACCTTTCATTTTCTGTTTTGTTTCAATTGAAAGTTGCATTGTGCATTTTGCATGGAAAGGAAAACATTACATTTCAAGCTTTGAAGGATTTTTCATGCATTTTATTTGTGAAACTCTTTTTCATTTGAAGAATTAGTGTAATGTTTTATTTTCCTTTGTTCTTATAAGTTTCAATTTTGAAAGAGTCTCAAACAACATCAATTGCACCTCCATATTCCTTGAGTAAAAACAAACACTAAAATGAATGTTAAGCTTAAAATGTACTAGACTTTGTTTCTAGGGTGCACAAACAAGTTTATGGTTAGGGCCTTGGATTAGGATTAGAGAGGTAACTCTCCAAGGTCATTTAACAAACATAGGAGTCTGATCTAGGGAGAGTGTTAGAAAAAGAGGATCGCGGAGCAATAAAATAAAAACAAATGCGGAAATAAAACACAGAAGATACACAATAAAATAGAGACACAGATATATGTGGTTCACCCAGTGTGGGTTACGTCCACCAGAGAAATTTCCAGGTCCTTCCCTTTTATTATCTAACAAATTGAGGGATACAACCTAAAACACACCTGYTGTAACTTCCTCTTCTTTCTCTCATAGTATCCTCTCTCAAAATACAATATTCGTAATGATGAATATACGTAACACATTTCCATCATAAAAGAGGGTTTTCTTATAGGGTACAAAAACCTAACATAGAGTCTACCATCATATCTGCGACCTTATAATGAACGATCCATATTTACTATGAAAAGACAATATACATTTACAGGGTAATTTTTCCTTAGGGGGCTTTTCCCCTGCACCCCCCAATCCAGGGGGATGCAACCCCCGGACCCCACAGGGGGGAAATACCACCTTTCAACCCCTCCAATTGGAGGGTTGTGCAGTCTTCATGGGGCATAAACATGACTGAAAACAAAGACCTATGAAACAGGAAGATAATCAGGCTCCACAACCAACAATATCCCACTTGGAGACTGATCACAACAACTCCATTGTTGTTGTACCTACTAGACTATACTCCACCTTGGACCTGGAAAATTTCTTATATTCACCTCCATGCTTGAAGACCAGCTAAAACTGAGTAGGAACTCATTTTCTCCTTGGTTACTCCATTTGTTAACATGTTTGTAGGATTTTGGCTAGTGTGTATCTTTTCCAACTTCAAATGTCCATCTTCCAAGACAGATCGTATGAAATGGTACATGAGTTGTATATTATTAGTCATTGAATGGAAGGTTTATTTATTTGCAATATGAATGGCACTCTCGTTTTCACAGTACAACTTGCTATTCTCTTACTTCTTTCCCAATTCCTCCATAAACCTCTCTAACCAAATCATCTCTTTACTAGCCTCTGTAGTAGTAACATAGTTGACCTTTTTGTTGAAATTGCAACAACCTTTTGTAGTTTTGAAATACAACTTACTATCGTTCCACCTACAGTATAAATATACCCTGTGGTTCCCCTCTTGCTATATTTATCACCTACCATATTTCAATCAACATATCCCTGTAGAACAATGTCTGAACCTCAAAAACATAATGCATGAGTAGCATTACCTTTAAAATATGTGAGAATCCACTTTACTACCTTTCAATGTTCTTTACCTGGATTGTTCATATACCTACTCACAACTCCCACTGCATGTGCAATATCTAGTCTTGTGAAAACCATCGCATACATCAAGTTTCCAACTGTTGATGAATAAAGGACCATGGACATGTATTTTATCTCCTCCTCTGTCTTGGGAAACATTTCCTTAGTTAATTTGAAATGGATAGCCAAAGGTGTACTAATTGGTTTTTCATTTTGTATTCTAAACCTCTCCAACACCTTCTCTATGTACTCATCCTGAGACAATGTCAATTTGTGATTTTTCCTATCTCTTGTTATTCTCATACCAAGGATTTTCTTTACAACACCCAAATACTTCATCGCAAATGAATTAGCTAATTTATTCTTGAGCACATTTATATCATGTATATTAGACCCTATAGCAAGCATGTCATCTACATACAATAGCAAGATAATATAGCTTCCATTTTATATCCTTTTAAAATAAACACAATGATCATAATGACGTCTATTATAGCCTTGTTCTATCATGAATCTGTCAAACTTCAAATATCACTGCCTTGGAACATTCTTTAGTCCATACAAGCTCTTCTTCAACCTGCATACCAATATTTCCTTCCCTTTGACCTCATGCCCCTATGGAAACTGCATATAAATGTCTTCCTCCAAATCCTCATGGAGAAAAGTTGTTTTTACATCTAACTTTTCAAGATGAAAATATTCTATTGTCGCAAGACTTAAAATAGTCCTAAATGAAGTCATCTTAACAACAAGAGAAAATATTTCATCAAAATCTATACCTTTATTTTGTGCAAACCACTTTACAACAAGTCTAGCATTTTACCTCTTTTTGCCTCCATATTATTCCTTCAACATGTAAACCCATTTATTTTGCAATGCTCTTTTTCTTGCAGGTAAGTGAACCAAGTCCCAATTCTGGTTATTTTCCAGGGAATCCATTTTCTCTTTCATGCCTTTCTCCCACTTATTTTTAGTGTCTACCTACATTTCCTCTTCATAACATTATGGTTCACCAAAATTAGTCAACAATAAATAATACAAAGAAGGAGAGTATTGTTCAGGAGGTCTACTTAATCTGGTATATCTTCTAACAACACTTGTAGGATTTTGAGGTACTTGTTGCTTCTGTTGTTGTACATTTTGATTTTCTGGTACCTTTGGAATTTCTTTTTCAATGATCTCATCAAGCACTGTCTATTCTGGTTTTTATTTTTCTTGTTTCTTTCCCTGCAACTGATCTTTGTACATGACCTTCTCATTGAACATGACATATCTACTCCTAATGATTTTTTGATTGTCATAATCCCATAAGCAATAACCAAAATCATTAACACCATATCCAATAAAGGTACACTTCTTGGATTTTTCCTCAATCTTTTTTCTATTTTCTTTATCAATATGGAAAAATGATTCACAACCAAATGTCTTGAAAAAAAAATAGTTCACCTTTTTACCTGTCCATTCCTCCCATGGAATTCCACCATTCAAAGAGCTTGAAGGTCCTTTGTTTATTAAGTAAACAACAATATCTACAACATCTTCCCAGAACTGTAAGGGAAACCCATCATGCAATCTCATCCTCCTTGCCCCCTCCGTGATTTTCTTGTTAATCCTTTCTAAAACACCATTTTCTTTTGGTGTTCATGGAACAGTATTCTCCCTACGAATCCCATGGTATGAAAAATAATCATCAAACTCCTTGCTGCAATATTCACCTCCATTTTCTAATCTGAGACACTTCAACCTTTTTCCTATCTCATTCTCAACCAAAGCTTTCCATTTCTAAAAGTATCAAAAACATCAGATTTTAATAAACCTAATTTTTTATAGTTGCATCATCAATAAAAGTAACATAATAATGATATCCACAAAGAGATGATACCTGAGTTGGTCCCCATACATATATATTCACAATCTCTAACCTTTCACTCTTCTTTTCTTTTCCGATTCTGAGAAATCTGACTCTCTTCTATTTTCCATAAACAAAATACTCACAGAAATCCAAATCAATTTTTTGAAGATCTGGCAACAAATTTATTTTGTGAAGTATCTACATCCTCTTATCACTCATGTGTCCAATCCTATGATGCCACAATGTTGTATCCACTCATGTAGAGTTAGTATTATTAGTATATAAATAAAATGTACCTACATTCTCTCCTTTTGCTATAAACAACGATCCTTTGGTGACCTTCCACACCTTATCTATAACTATGGATATACAATCTTCACTTTCCAACTACCCTATTAAAATTATATTTTTCCTTAGATCTGAACCATGTCTTACCTCTTTCAACAACCATTGGTTTCCATTCCTTTGCTTTATTTTTACCTTTCCCATTCCAATAATATTTCATGGCGCATCATCACCCAAATGAACCTGTCCAAAATCACCTTGAAAATAATCTAGAAAATATTTCCTATGGGGTGTGGCATAAAATGAAGCCCCTAAATCTACTGCCTAGGACTTAGAAATATTATCTACAGAAAAGAATAAAAGCATCTTGTAACACATCACCTGTTACATTTGCTTCCTTATTTTTCTCTTGATGTCCATCTCTTTGTTTATTTGGAGCTCTGTAGTCTTTCTTCAGATGTTCTTTATTCCCACAGTTCCAAAACTCTATCTTTCCCAGTCCGTATTTGGATATGCCCTTGCTAGAATTCTTGCATTTCCCTGATCCCTTTTATCAAATCCTTTTTTCTTCCCATTTTCTTTATGTTTAACACATTACCTGATGTCTCACCTGTTCTTTTCCGTCGCATTTCATATCTAAGGATAACACCAACAACATCATCAAATTTAGAGTATTTGAACTAGAGACAGAGTTACTTACAACCATGACCAAGCCATTCCATATTTTCGGCAATGAGTAAAATATTAGAAGAAATCATCATCAAAGTCCACTTTTGTAGAACTTAGTTGATTAGTAACCATATTAAATTCATTTAAATGATATGCAATAGACCCACCTTCTGACATTTTCATATTAAATAATATCTTCATTAAAAATACCAGATTGGGTGTCGAGGGTTTTTCATAAATTTTAGCCAATGCGTCCATCAACTCCTTTATTGTATTTTCTTTTGAAATATTGAAAGATATCGATGCTACCAAGATAATTCGTATCATTCCTAGTGCCTTTCTTTCAAGAACCTCATATTCTTCATCCTTCATGGCCATGAGTTGCTTTTATATTCCACCCAATGGTAGGAATAGATCCTTATGATATAAATAATATTCCATCTGCATCTTCCATAACTGGTAGTTTTGGTCATTAAATTTCTTGACTCTAAAATGTCCATATTCCTCCATTGCTCCCACTCAAACTAGGAACCCTCTTTTCTTGTGAGTTACCTTTCGATCTGATACCAGTTGTTAGAAAAACAAGATCATAGCACAATAAAATAAAAACAAATGCAAAAATAAAACAAAAAATATACAAAATTGAATAGAGACATAAATATACATGGTTCACCCAGTGTGGGATACATCCACCAGATAAATTTCCAGGTCCTTCCTTTTTATTATCCAACAAATGAAGGTTTACAACCTACAACACACTTGTTGTAACTCTCTCTTCTTTCTATCAAAGTAACCTCTCTCATAATAAAATATTCACAATGATGCATGTTTGTAATACATTTCCATCATAAAACATGGTTGTATTCTAGGGGAAAAAACTCTAACATAACTTCTACCGTCAAATCTGCGACCTTATAATGAATGGTCCAAATTTACTATGAAATTACAATATACAGTTACAAGGAAATTTTTCCTTCGGGGGATTTTGGCTCGAACCCTCGCCAGGGGCCTGCTTGCCCCCAGACCTTGTAGGAGGGGCAATCCCCTTTGTAATGCCCCCATGTGGAGTGGTGTACAATATTTCGAGGTGTATAGTGTTCATGGGGTATAAAAACGAATGAACACAAAGACCTATGAAACAGGAACATAATGAGGCTCGACAACCAACAAAGAGTCTCAAATCCAACTTTCGTATAAGTATAGTTGGGATCCTCCTCTAACACATGATATAAACACGAGGTCATGTGAAGGAGAGCCGAGTATATTTACCCTCTGAATCTTAAATAAGCATAGTGGAGAGATCGTATATTGGGAGTTTTTCTAGTGCCTTTACCTCCATGAAAGGAGGCACTTTAGAAGCTTCGACCTTTGTTACCATACCCATACTGTTAGAAAAACATGACCGTGGAGAAATAAAATAAAACAAATGCAGAAACAAAACACAAAAGATACACAATACAATAGAGACACATATTTACATGGTTCACCCAGTGTGGGCTACGTCCACTAGAGAAATTGCCAGGTCCTTCCTTTATTATTATCCAGCATATGAAGGGATACAACCTACAACAAACTCGTTGTAACTTCCTCTTCTTTCTCTCACAGTCTCCTATTTCAGAATACAATATTCACCATCAACCATAGCCGCAATACATTTCCCTCATAAAAGAGGGTTGCCTTCTAGGGAAAAAAACCCTAACATAATCTCTATCATTAGATCTGCAACCTTATAATGAACGGTTCAGATTTACAATGAAATTACAATATACATTTACAAGGCACTCCCCCGCGTGGAAGAGTGTACATACTTCTGGGGTGTAAATAATTCATGGGGTATAAACACGGTTGAAAGTAAAATATCTCTAAATCAAGAAGATAATCAAGCTCCAAAACCAACCATCTCCCACTTGGAGACTGATCTCAACAAATCCACCACTGTTGTATATGATGGACTCTTAACCTTCTTGGACTTGGAAAATTTCTCATCTTCATCTTCATTCTTGAAGACCAACTGAAATTGAGGAGGAACTAAGTTTCTCCCTAGTTACTCCCTTTGTTAACATGTCTGTAGGATTATGGCTAGTGTGTATCTTTTCCAACTTCAAATTTCCATCTTCCAAGGCAGATCGTATGAAGTGGTACCTCAACTCTATATGCTTAG
>SNQJ01S0042628.1:17463-38926 GCA_010110895.2 Picea sitchensis
AATGTCTGGAAGGCTACCTTCATTGCTTTGTCTCTGATAAACAAACACAATGGTTCAAATGGTTACCCTTGGCAGAATGGTGGTATAACACTTCCTTTCAAACTGCAAAAAAAATGACACCATTTATGCCACTCTATGGATACCACCCTCCTTCCATCACTTCTTCTCTAAAATAAAAATCTAAGGTTCAAGCAGTGGAAGATCACATCAAGAATCAACAACACGTTCTCCAAATATTAAAGGACAACCTGACCATGGCACATAATCACATGAAACAACAAGAAGATCAAAATTGTAGTGAAATAAGTTTTGAAGTAGGGGATTGGGTGTTTTTAAGACTACAACCATACAAACATATGTCCCTCAAGAAATCTAAGAACGATAACAAATTATCACCAAAGTACTATGGCCCTTATAGGGTATTGCAAAAGATTGCTACTATGGCATACAAATTGGAGTTTCCTGCATCTTCATGAGTACACCCAATTTTCCATGTTTCATGCTTAAAGAAGGTTACAGGTGACAAGATCCCAATTCAAACTATATTTCCAGAACTTGATGATGAAGGAAAAATCATATTGGAGCCTGAAGCCATCACTGACACAAGAATTTTCCAGCTAAGGAATAGATCCATTTTAGAGTATCTCATTAAATGGAGGAAACTATCGATTGAAGATTCCACTTGGGAAGATGAGTCTTTTATACAGAATCATCCATATTTACTCAAGCGTTGTGGACAACACTTGTCTCAAGGGGAGGGGCATGTTAAGCCCTAAATAGTGTCTCATTACCCCTTAATTGGGGCATATTACATTATTAATGTTGTTTTATTTATGTCGGCTTTAGTCCATTAGTTGTAATTATACCTCCTAGTCTCCTATATATACCAAGGAGACATTTTCATTTGGAATCATCTTGTATTTGGACATTTATGTGGGCATAATGAGGTTTCCCCTTTGAAGAGGTTTATTATCTGAATTTCTCTCTTTTTCAAAGCGTTGAATACTTATTCTGAGGTTTTTCTATGCTATATTGATATTTGGTTCCTAACACTTAAGACTCTCTCACCTACCTCTTCTTAATTATATGTAGGATTTTTTTTCCTACAGGTGGGGCCATATTTTTAACCGTCTTGTCAAGCTAATGTGTGAAATTTATCTCTACACTTGGAAGCCATAAAATTAGGCTATTGGGAGGATTGACGAGTTTCCTATATCTTTGATTGTGAAGCGTCACAATACTTAGGTGTGGGGGAGCGGTTTCCTGAGCTAACAAATAATAAACACTTCCCATCTGTATTAGAAGCCCATGAGAAGAGGAAGTAGGATCTCTATCAAATTTGGTCATATTGTCTTTTTACAATATCTCGACTTATTATATCAATAGTCATTTGTATTGGCATGATAAGCTTTATACTTCTGACATAATTTTATGTGTGTATAATTAACAAGCCTACTATGCATTTGTTTTATATGTTTATATCTAATGTAAGAGAATATTGCTTACACTTATCACACTCAGTATTCCTCGCAAAGAAATTGTTACCCCCTCTTCCCAGATTCCTATACCTTCTACCAAAAGTGACATGCCTTATACATATACTAAGAAGCCTAAGCCGTCCTCTCTTAAACAATCTGATCAATTCCCAACTGTTGAGAAATTGCAAAAAGAGAATGCTCATCTGATCTAACATATCGTAGAATGTGAAACTGTGGATCGTCATTTGAACCATGAAAATGTTGTCCTTCAAGCAAAGTTAAATTCTCTAGGACATGAGCGAGAGGCCTCTAAAGATAATCTACCCCCTCCTTCACAAGTATAGCTATGTCTAGTGACTCATTTTTGTTGCAGAGGGACCTGCAAACACTTAGGCATGGGGGAAATGATGACTATGTGTTTTGCATATCTTTCTAATGCCCAAATCTCTTTTGCACATGGAAGTTATATGATCTATGATTTTATTTATCTCTTTTTAAAGGTATTATCAGGTTTTGTGCATCAATTCGCCTTGGAACAACATGAGGTATGTGTAATTGGTGTTTTGTAATAATTTTATGTTAATTTATCATCCATTGAGTGATTATGATTTCCTAACATCTCTAGTTTGCTTGCAACAGGCCAAAACCATGATCCAACCCTCCTTTAAGTCCTTCGTCCGGACCTCCATCCAAACCTTTATCCAACCCTTTTTCAGGTGGTAAACTTTGAGCTCAATTTGTGGGAGGATGAAGTTGACTCAAAAAAATATGGCACATGGGTTTTGTGCCCAATGTGCCCAATTTCGTCTCGACAAGGTTATTTCCTAAAATTGTGGATGGATTGAGAGAAGTTCATGGTCCTTGATACGGAATCCAGTACTGCATCCATCACTCAATTCGACACTCGATGCGACACTCAGAGTGCAGAGGAGTTGGTGGTTAGCATATTGATGGACAAATCAGGAACATGGTGTTTGTGCCAACTCATGCCCTCCAGCTATGGAGCTCAACGCATTCAGACTTGGGTGGTTGTAGTGACCGCTATGTGGAGCGCACAAGGATGTTGGACAAAGATGATTTATGTTAAATGAATTTAATGTATTTCTATTTTTAGAGAGTGTCAACCCTTCCAGTGGTCAACCTCTCAAGCTTTGTATAACTCTATAAATATTGTTTCCTATGCCACAAAGAGAGACACAAATTTTATTTTATACATAGACATTATTTCATTTTGTTGTATACTTTGTTTTTAATGATAAAAGCCAATGATGCATTAACTCAGTGACTCTGTTTTCCTATTGAAGTATTTCCACGACCTTCTAGGGGGCCCACCAATGGTCCGGGTAGCTTTTTATATCAATATATATTTCCATTTGTATAATTTCCTCTCATACCCATTTAATTTTGAAGTTGCTTGTTTAAATTGCATTCATTGTGTATATCTTTCTAATTTCAGTTTGCTTGTTTAATTCACATCCTCGTGTATCTTCTCTAACTTGCAGCTCATTTCATGAATTGTGTGTGTCACAGAACATGTGTGGACGTCCATGTTTATTGTTTATATTTTGATTTCTAACATTCTGATTGTAGGTTGTAGTTTATTTGCTTATAAAATGTTTAATTATGTATTTTTCTCTTTGTTTCATAGAGTTGTAAATCACTCTGCAGAGTAGTTATTTAGGTAGTATTCATTTATCAAGTTGTGGTTTTCGAATACTCTCTATAGGTTTGCTTAACTTGATTAATTTTTTCTATACTCTTTGTAGGTGTACATAACTTGTTAACCTTGTTTTTAGCATCAACATGATAAGATATAAATGGATTTTGAGTTATGATTTTTAGTAGCATCTTAGTTATAATTCTGAGTTATGATCTTCAATGGTAGCTTAGTTAATTTTAAGTTATGTTTTTTAATGAGATTCCAGTTATGAATTTGAATTATGATTTCTTATTATCTAATTAAGTATGATTTTGTAGATTTTCTTGAATTAGTGATTTTGAATAGAGTATTTTCCAGTCATAGTGTGATAGAGCAAATTCTTCTGCATAATGTTTAAAGATTATATGGATTCCAAGAACATATAATGTTTCTTTTATGATGTAAAAACTTTCTATAGACTGCCTTATCCATACTCTRCATTTCTCTGTAGAAGTTAGCATTGAGTTAATTCCACTTGAATTGTCAGTAGTGGTTAGATGCCATTGTGATGTCATTCACCATTGCAGACATAATCATCACATTTGAATACTGTCACAACACTCTTGCTTTCAGTTAGGTAGATTAGTGTTTATTATCTGCAAGATAGAAATAATTGTGAGTTTTTGCTTTAAGAATAGAGTTCACTTGTAAAGATAATTCTGAGAGATTGTTTCCTTATTCAGAGATTGCTTATTTAGTCAGAAAGTTTCTTACTTAGATTAAATAGTTCATAGTCCTAGATTGTTTAAAGCTACTTATATTAAATAGTTCATAGTCCTATATTGTTTAAAGATACTTAGATTAAATAGTTCATAGTCCTAGATTGCTTAAAGCTCATTAGTTAAAAGTTTCTCTATATATTTAACATAGAATATGTTGTTCAAATAGATTTTAGTTTTCTTGGAGTCTTTAAATTATCTTTTAAATTGGATTGCAGATTGGGAATTGATCCTTAGGACCAATTATAATTATTTAGAATAATGAGCTCACCATTCATAGCTATAGATTACTCTATAAATTTAAAGTAAAGCTCTTCATTATTTGAGTTAATTGGCATTAGATTAGATTAGGCTAAGATAGGATAGATTAGAGCTCTATACCTACACATACAGTGTTGGCACCTCAAAGCCTATGAGCCCCGGGTTGACAATTTAATGTCGAAATAGATAGCATATATTTTACTTGATAGTTACTGTGTATGTTTAGGAGTGTTGTTAGTGCATGCATGTTTCCTTTTGCATGAGTAGATATAAATTCTCTATCTGAGTCTTTCAAGTTTTTAGAGGAGCACAAAAGAGGGCACTAGATTTTCGAATCACCTCGTGTGGTAAAGCACAAAAAGGTTAGCGGCCAAGATCTTTCGAAGGAGGAGAAGTTTATCAGTTTGGAGGACAAGTGAATGAGATCCACTCGCGTAGAAGGTAACCCATTTGTTTCCATTAGATATGGAGAATTTGCAGCGTTGTTAACCTTGGAATTCCTTTTGACTTCATAAGTTAGGAATATTTTATGCATTGGATGCAAAGGATTCAGAAATATCGAAGTTTCGAAGCCCTGAGTCAATCTGGAGCATTGATCAAATAAGGGACATGTGTCAACAGATCGTTGATTCTGGAAGACCATCCATATGGGAGAAAGGAGGTGCAGTGGTAATTGTTTGATAGACTCTTGAAGGCCTGAAAGGCCAGAGTCTCTCACAACCTTTGATTGGGAGTAGGACACGTGGAAACAAATCCCATGCTCCAGAGGTTTAACACTCTGGAGGAAATGAGGGGTAAAGTGTTAGGTTTAAAAAGTTTTGAAGCTCCTAAGTGAGGAAGATATCCTGACCACCGATCGAAGGAAACCCATGGTGGCCAATCAGAACCTTTGGAAGTTCGTCATTCAGAGGATACGAAGAGTAGAAGTGTGAAAGTACCTGGACTCTCGAAGTTCGAATAGGATTAGGATTGTCCATCCACGGGGACGTGGTGACTGTTGATTACAGTCCTTCGTGGATTCATCACTATGGCGATCTGGAGGATAGAGAGTGTGAACATCCCAAAACTCCCAAAGTTTGGAGTCCTAGACTAGATCACAATCGTTGGTTAACGGGAGTGTGATGTCCATTGATTTGCGACTTGTGTGAATTCACCAATTCGCCACTCCAGGAGACTGGTGTCACGGTTCTTCGAAAAGTATTGAATCTCAGAGCTGAAAAATGGTTTAGAACCATTGATCTTAGTGAGTATTTGGGACTGCTGATCCCCTCCATAGTTCACAAGTTCACGAGTAGTGTTTGTCAGAGCAGGGAATTTTTCCAAAGCCCGAAACCCCAAAGTCCACCTCTGACTGTAGATCTCAGTGGGTGTTGTGTACCGTTGATACTTTCTGCCATTCAATGCTCTATCATTTTGGTATTTAATAAGAACGTGATGTCATCCTGTTGAAACTCCCAAAGCCTGGGAGTTATGAAGTCCCAAATTTTTGGGAAAATTCGGTTTGGGCTATGGTTTTATCTCAAAGTCATATGGGGGACCCTATTTAGCTATTTTCAAGCAGGGGGAAAGAATATAAGGCATGTGAAAATTGTTTTGAGGGCTCGATAGGGGCCTGAGATCCAATTCGACTCCTAAATTTGAACGATCTTAGACTAGTAGGTCACGTGGACCCCAAGGAGCAGGTGGGGGTCTACATCAGAGAATTTCTCCAATAACTGCATGGGAAAAATTGGATATATATAAGGTGGAAAATGGCGGGAGGGTTTAGGTAGAATGAGAGAAAGAACCGAACAATGAGATTGATCAGGTAATAATTATACAGTCCCAGTGAGACCCCATAGATGAAGAGATAACCATTCATATCCATTGTACTAGTGATGTTCCTGTTGGAATGTGGTGTCATCCCTTATTATGTGCTAATAATATTGATGAGATATCTTAATCATATTTCTTGAACCTTTAGTTTAATGTAGAAATAAGTAGCTGAGATCAATCCCATGTGAATCCCCTGCTAGAGACAATACTTGGGATGTCGGCCATAACTTTGACCTAAATTGAAAATATTGGGAATCTGAAAAACTGTCAATCCATCTAATCCATCCATGTTAATGGAGTGTATGCTTTGTTTCCAAAAAAAAAAAATTATGCCAAATATCTATTCTTCTACCTGTTGTACATCCTACAATAACCCTACTCTACCATAATTCTAGGCTAAGAAATGGAGTTAAATGACGGATGACCCCTTTGGGTTATAGTACACCTTCAAGCAATTGCCACTAATCAGTCCTTTGAGTGGTTGTCCTTGGAATGTAGCCAAATTGGTAGTACTGGATTCATTGATGTAGACTAGACAGAAAGGGCCCAACCACCACATATGTAGCTTGCCAGTGTACTGTAAATTTTTTTTTTCATATAAAATGACTAAAGATATAGGATGGATTATTTTTTGGTGGATGTTGTGATCATACTATGCCTTTTGTCTTTTATTTTTGACCACTTGGATAAATCCTTCCATCATACGGTCTTCCTATAGCTCCATAAGTTCATCTAATCGATGTTGAAGTGATTCCTCATCTGTCATCTCAGTCACTATAGAAACCTGGAGGCCTGGGATGACAAATTCTAGAGGCATCACCGCTTCTTTACCATGGACCAGTATGAATGGTGTTCACTTTATCAGCCTCTAGAAAGTTGTTCGATATGCCCATAATACTTTAGGGATTTTTTGATCTAGATCATCACACTACACATTACAAACTTTGGTTAAAGTATTTTATAAAATTTTATTTAAATCTTCAACTGTACCATTAACTTGAGGATGAAAGGGAGTTTTCTTTGGTGGTGGATCATGAACTCTTGAGTGAGTTGTTGAATGTTTTTTGTTTCAGAAAATGTGAGCCCCGGTCGTTCATTAGCACCTTCAGACAACTGAATATGGTAATCACATTCTTAAAAATGAATCATGTCTCCATTTCTAATGTACAATCCTGCATCATTGCAACTTCATCCCATTTTGTGAGATATTCAGTGGTTGTAACAATGCAATGTGCACTTGTTCGATGTGCATGAGGATTAATGGGCCCCAAAAAATCTATTTCCCATTTTTCAAATGGCTTTAGCGTTGTAAATGGAAACAATGGGATATCATCTCTTTAGTAAGGATTTCCAATCTATTTATAAATATCACAGTGTTAATAATATTCCTTGGCATCTACAAAGAGTGAGGTTCACTAGAGCCCTACGTGTGGAACCTTCTATGTTGTGGCCTTACCGACATTGTTTCCTCCTGCAATACCTTCATGTGCTTCATACAAAATGGGGTCCTACTCATGCTCTAATTCACACCCGCGTAGGATGTTTCCCACTCCCAATTTATACAATTGTCTAGTGAGCAACTAGTAATATGTGCTATGGGTCATGATTTGATGACACTGAGATGAGGTATATCATGTTGGAGAATATCCTAATGTAATAAATTTAGTGATCTTAACCAATTGATCAAGAAATTCTTCGATGAAAAAGAGATGTACATATTGGAGTTCATCATCTAAGCTTTGACTAGCTTCACTAGTCTCAATCCATGACAAATGATCTGGGTCGACATTATATTTTCTTGGCTTGAAAAAAACCTCAAACTTAAAATCCTGAAAGAGAAACAACCAATGAAATAGTCTTCCTCCTAACACCATCTTGTTTACTAAGTAATTTGTTGGAAATTTAGTTATCATTGATGTCAACCCTAGATGTCAACTCTAGAAGAAGTCCACGTAATGGGTGTATTTGAAGAAGTATCCAAAGTGATCACCTTATGGTGTAGCTTTAATTATGGTCCTCACAGGAAGACAATTTGAATAATTCTACAAGAATCCCTGGAAAGATGGCTAAATGGTTAAGTGGTTGAGAAGCCCCAAAGGTGTGGTCATGAATCTTGAAGCTATTTGAGGAAAGAGAGGATGAAGAACATGGAACGTGTATGAAAACCCTCATATATGGATAATCCTCATCATGTTGTTTTGAGCAATAGGTGGTACACCACGTAGTTCCTCACGGTTGATAATTTATGTTCTCTTGAAGTTAAAGCCCTGAATTAATGGTTAAGAAGCCACCAAGCAGTTGCAAAAAGAAGTTACAAGTTGGACCAACATTATTTAAAGGAGATAATTGTTTCAATGAATATTAAAATAAATATTAATGACATTTTTGGTAAATTCGGACGTAATGGAATAATCATTAAAAATTAAATTGAATTTTACTTGGGTCAAGCCGGCCCTAAAAAGAGGGTGTGAGATATAGTATAAATAATTCACCTAGGATTTCATTTGTGACATCAACTCAAGTGACTTTTATCTGAGGTAACCAAGGATATTTGAGGCATATTTTAGAGGGAAGATGAAGTGAAGAAGGGAGAAATTCCAAGGGAGATGAAGTCTTATGATGATGTTTTCTAAGGTATGTTATTTAAAGGGAATCTTACCATTTTCAATATAATTATTTTTCTAGAATGATTCCAATAGGGAACCTTAGAGACTATTGATATTTCATATCAAGGTACCTGTGGTAATTGTTTCAGCTTCTGGGTCATTTTATTTTTGGAGATACGCTCTGTGGAAGATAGGGTTTTTTACTAGTCTTGAAACTTTTTCATAGAGTATCCATGTTCTATGATACAAATTTCATTGGAAATATTACAATCCATATTCTGTTTTTCGTGAGTGTCAGAACCAGATATCAAACATTTTGTGTATGGCATGCTCTACAAGTTTTCTCTCTAGAATAGGACATAATTCATTAAGGTCTACCATTTTTTCTATAATACCTTTTCATGGAATATTCATGTAGTGAAACTTGGAATTATTTTAGAGAATATATTGAGGAATATTGGGTACAATTTTAGACCTTAATTCATTACATGTACGGAGTTATACTTGTTGAAAATTAGGTTTTGTGTCTAATCCAAAAAGTAGTCCCGCGAGACTGAGGTAAAGTTTGATGAAGATGTTATTCTATTGTTGCTAGATATGAAGAAGATATGAGGGTCTGTGATGGTATGCACCAGGTTTCTCACATGTTGAAAGGTATGGTTCTCTATGTGTTTTTAGGTTTGTATCTTGGTGATTTGGCACATAATTAAGGCACATATCGACATATTGATTGAGGAATTTCATTCATTCTTGGCACATGCTGGAGGTATATGGTTGGATACATATATTGGATGTTTTGGCACATGTCTTGGTACATGCTTGAGGCATGTCTCGGAGGATTTTGGCACATTGTTTGATGCATATGGTTTAGGTATATATATTGGATGTTTTAGTACATACTTAAGGCACATATTGGATGATATGGTGTATGTTTGAGGAACATATTTTGTTACATGGTCTAGGCATATCATGAGTAATATGGTATATTATTGAGGCATATCTTTGGTACATGATTCATGGATGTTATGGCACATATTTGAGGCATATTTTGGCACATGCTTGTTACATGGTTTGAGGCATATCTTGGTGATGTTGGGCATATGTCTTGAGAGATGTTCTTGGTGATCTTGGAATATGGTTTTGATGATGATGTTGTATCAATATCAGTGACATTATCAATGATAGGTTGATTATCAGTGAAAATGACATGTTAATAATTAGTTACAGTTATAGATTTATTCTCAGTGACAGTGATAGGTTGATTATCAGTGAAATTTTTAGTGATAGGTTGAGTATTCAATTATATTTCAGGGTGGCAGGGTGATGCAGAGCCTCCTTTTGGTTGGAGCTGGAAGATACAGGAAATTGAAGATTACTTTAGGTTGCAGCCTCTTTTAAGTTAGAGATGGAGAATATAGGGAGTTGTAGCTTCCTTTTGGTTGGAGCATGTAAAAAAGGGGTTGGAGCCTCCTTTGAATTGGTGATAGAGAATTTGTAAGTCGATGCTTCCTATGAATGTAATATTTTGATATATAAGAAATAATTGTGTGGTTTTCTCCCATTTGTATTTCCACGTAAAATTATGGTGTATTGTGTATATGTTGTTATGATTTGATTCATTGTTTATGGTTATATGTTTATGATATGTTAAATGCAATCATAAGTGAATGGAATCATTGAATATTACATGCTATGGTTTAAAGTGGTAAAAAGTATTCAATACTGATTCATTCCCTCCTCTCAATATTGGTTAATATTCCAACAATTAGTATCATAGAAGGTCCTATAATAATTAGTCTAACCGCTAGAAGGTAGATCATGGATAATAGATACAAAGATAATGGAATACCAATATATGATAGTTAGGATGATCAACATTATGACATGTGGAATATAAGGATGAAAACATTTTTACAGGAACATGTATTTTAAGTTTGTCAATCAACTTTTATAGGATACACTGCTTCAAACAATCCAAAGACCGCAACCAAGAAGGAATTGAAAAGAAACAATAAAATAACAATGGATTTCATCCTAGAAGGATTACCTAATTTAGTAAAAGACAAAGTCGGACAATGTTCATCAACCAAAAAGATTTTGGATAATCTACCTAATATCTATTATAAGTAAACTCCTCTTATCACAAAGCCATAGAATGTTGATTAATATAAAGAAGATATTGAGACAGAACAAGAAGAACGATGCTCATCATGTCAGACAGATCCAAAAGAAGAATATTGTGAAGAATTCATAGTGGACTTTGAGGCTAAACTAATAAGTTCTTTAAGTGAGATAAGAAAGGAAAGGAGGTAAAACAAGTCTCTCAAGGAAGAGTCGATCAAGCTAAAGGAAGGTTATGAAGAAGTCAATCATGTTATCATAAATCTAAAATATCAACTGGAAGAAGCCACAGTGATTGGAGAAACTCTCAAGGATCAACTAAAAGAGAAATAATGTTTGGAAGATGAAATCATATCACAAATAAAGGAAGCAAAGAAGAGAGAAGAAATTTTGACAAGTCATATTAAGGAAAGATCAGAGGACTTAAACAATATTTAAGAAAAAATTAGTCAACAAGAAAGAACACCTAAATAATAAATAATCTCCTTGAATGCCTAAATTGAAGAAGCAAAGAGAACGAAAGAATTTATGAAGATCTAGATGATGAAGAAGAAATAAAATTATGATAAGATTGAAGAAGAAGTTTTTACATTAAGGGTTGAAGTTGATAAGCTCAACAAGAAATTGAAGAGATCTAAAGTACTAGAAGATATTATCAGCTTTCAAAGGTCACCATTCAATAGAATGGGTCTTGGATACACTGGTGATACCTCATGCAAAGAACATGGAAATTCCAATCCCAACAAAAAAATTGAAGAAAGAGGAAGGTCCACACAACCAATAATGAAAGTTGAAGAGAAGTGTTCTAGATTGCTGAAAAGAAAGAATGAAGTGAATGCTAAGAATTATGTAGACATTCTCAAAGGAAGGAATCATGGTCAAGAAGAGTAAAAAAGGACTGAATACAAAAGAGACGTATCTCAAAGAAGACCTTTTATGTCGGGGTATCAAATAAGATTCAACCATTATGAAGAGAAGAACAGAAGAGAAGATCACCCAAGGAATGAATTCTGAAGGACCACATCACAAAGAATATAATTTACTTCTAGGTATCAAAGTTTATTTTCTGGTTATTGTTTTACTTGTAATAGATTTGGACATAAAGTTGTAGATTGCAGAGCCTATGGAAGAAATGATCAAGCAAGGAATGTTTATGTGGCTGCATACAATATTGAATGTTACAAATTCCATAACTATGGAAACATAGCTCGTGATTTTAGAAGCATGATGGATACTTCCATGAAATAAAACATTGATATTAGGAACAAGAAGGTTTGGAGAAGAAAGAAAGAAAAAAAAGAGCAGGTGAATGAAGTACTCCTAGAAATCATACTCTCAGGATTTGCAGTAGTGAAAAATCTTGATGAATTTATACGTGAAGAGGAATATGTCAATGATGACTGTGCATTAGAGCAACTTCATCCATTGTTTTAAGCCACCTGGCTTGGAGACTCCCAGTAATATGAATATTGAAGAGAGGGAGTCTAAGAAGAAATTATTACAGAGCTATCGTTTGTGCAATATGAATTATTTGTTTACCGAATGTGTTTCATCTTGAGAAAAATGAATTTGTGATGATTAGTTGCAATATATTCGAAGAAGCTCTGAAAACAATGAAGTGGAAGACTAGTCATAAGTATGTGTAGTTGTGTAGTCATGGATGATTGTTATGACATATGGACAAATATGATTTCATGAGATATTTTACAGGTCTAGAATACTATACTTGACATGAACCAGAGAATATACATGAAAATGGATGTAATCATGAGATCATAAGGAATTGTAGAAAGGAATATGGACTCATTGTAAAGAATATGACTTATAAGTAAAGCATATTGACATGTGAAACCAACTAGAAAGGAAAGTAGTGAAAGTAACAATAAGACAGAGAGAAACCATCAGGAAGAGTTATGTTATCAAGAGAATATTGTTGGATGATTATTTCATTGATGTCAGTTCAATGAATATGACAAGCCATGAAGACTTGAAGTCAAGTGAAGAAGAAACCTTAGTATGAATGATTTCATAGACATCACTAGATTACAATAAAAGGAAACACCAATGGACAAAAAACACCATAAGAGAGGAAAGAAATCATATATAGGAAGCACCACATTGATGTACACGACATATTGCAAAAGAAGACATGGGGTAAGAAATCATCAGAGTGAGTTACCCTTAATGACAAAAGGGAAGAGAAAGATCGAGAGAGAAATATCAAAAGCATGAAGATAGTGGGAGCAACCCCAAAGAGAGTTACCCTTTGCCATTGATTTCAAAGGGGGAGAGAAATCAGAGGTGATAAATATTGAAAGCAATGTCACATGGGGAGTATGAGTGTTGTCATCAATGCCAAAGGGGGATATTGTTGGAAAGTTAGTTTTTATTGATGTTAATCCTAGATGTCAACTCTAGAAGAAGTCTAAGTAATGGGTGTATTTGAAGAGGTGTCCAAGGTGGCATCATTATGGGATAGCTTTAAGCATGGTCCTCACGGTAAGACTCTTTGAAGAAGTCTACAAGAATCCCTATAAATATGGCTAAGACGTTAATTAGTTTAGAATCCCTAGAGGTGTGGGCATAAAGCCTGAATCTATTTGAGGAAAATGAGTATGAAGAACATGGCACATCCATGAAAAAACCTCATAGATGGATAATCCTCGTCATGTCATTTTCAATAGTATGTGGTACACCACATGGTTCCCTATGGTTGAGGAGTTATGCTCTCTTGAAGTTAAAGCCCCTAAGTAATGGTTAAGAAGTCCCCAAACGGTTGAAAAAATAAGTTACAAGTTGGACCAACATTAATTAAAGGAGAAAATTGTTGCAATGAATATTAAAATAAATATCAAGGATACTGTTGGTAAAGTCGGCCCCAATGGAATAATCATTAAAAATTAAATTGAATTTTATTTGGGTCAAGTCGGCCCTAAAAAGAGGGTGCCATATCTATTATAAATAAATCACCTAGGATTTACTTTGTGACTTAAACTCAAGTTACTTTTATCTAAGGAAAACATGGATATTTGACATAAATTTGATAAGGAAGATGAAGTGAAGAAGGGATAAATTCCAAGGGAGGATGAAGTCTTTTGATGATGTGTTCTAAGGTATGTTATTTAAAGGTCATCTTACCATTTTCACTATAAAACATTTTCTAGAATGATTCAGATAGTGAAACATGGAGGATGTTGAGAAGAAATATCAAGGTATTTGTGGTAATAATTTCATATTTTGGGTCGTTGCAGTTTTGGAGACACACTATGTGTAAGATAGAGTTTTTGACTAGTCCTGAAACTAGTCTCAAATAGGTGTTCTGCGAAAACCATAAATAACTTCTTCAGAGAGCATCCATGTTTTGTGAGAACAATTCAATTTGAAACAATACAATATATAGTATGTTTTGTGCAAGTTTCATAACCATATGTCATGTATTCCATGTGTGGCATGCTCTACAAGTTTTCTCTCCAGAATAGGCCAGAATTCAGCAAGGTCTACCATTTTCTCTATAAGTACTTTTCAAGGATGATTCAAGGAGTGAAACTTAAATAAATTTTAGAGAAACTATTTAAGTATATTGGGTAAAGTTTCAAACCTTTATTCATTACAGTTACAGATTTATGCTTGTTGAAAGTTAGGGTTTGTGACTAATCCAAAAACTAGTCCCTCCAGACTAAGGTAAAGTTTGATGAAGATGTTATTCTATTGTTGTTGAAGATGAAGAAGGTATGAGGATCTGTGATGGTATGCACTAGGGTTTTCACATGTTGAAAGGTACGGTTACCTATGTGTTTTGAGGTTTGTATATTGGTGATTTGGCACTTGATTGAGGAATGTATTAGCATATTGTTTGAGGAATTTCATTAATTCTTGGCAGATGCTTGAGGTATATGGTTGGATACATATCTTGGATGTTTTGGAACATGTCTTGGTACATGATTGAGGAATGTCTTGGAGACTTTTGGAGCATGGTTTGATGCATATGGTTGAGGTATATATATTGGATGTTTTGGTACATACTTAATGAAGTTGGAGGGGGATATTTTGGGTGAATGCACAATAGTTTTGGAGGATAGTTGGAGTGTGCAATAGAAAATAAGGAAAAACAACACGTCGGGAAAGAAGGAAAAATAGTGTGAGGAAAGAGGAAATTCAGAGCCAGAAGAAAGGACAACACGATGAGGAAATGGTTGGATCGAGGACAAACCACTCACAGGAAGTTGTAATGTGGACAAATCTAATCCACTTAGGGTTAGAGTTTTTGTTAGGAATGTAATGGGTTTAACCCACCTTTTGTAGTATAATATATGATGTATGAGGAAACTAGGGTATGTTATGTATGTGTTGATGAGTTTTGAGTCGCAGATACTAGTTTTCAAGATGTGGAGTTATTCTTGAATTAGTTTTGGGTATGCAACTATTTTGACTTGCAATTGAGGGCTAGGTCACAAGCTGTTGAGCTTGGTGCGACACTGGTCAAACTCACACACCATATTTTTGATGTAATGTGCACAACACATAGACATGGAGATGAACAATAAAGAAGACAGATCTTTGTGGACATATCCCCCTGGGGGTGGACCACGGTAAAATATTGTTTCATTGTGTGGAATATGTTCTTTATGCCTTGCACTATTTCATGATGAATGAAATGATAAATGAAAGAATATTTTAAGGTTAATTTACAATGTGCACTAGAATAGTCATGTTATTTTCTGCAGAATGAATGTCAAAGGTGAAATGAATGGTAGATATGAATGATGATATGGTATATTTGTTATATCTGAGGTAGAAAGAATTCCTAACATCCCCATGAGCACTATCCCTTCCATGAATACAAACATTTGGGTCCCGTAGTCACCCATAAGCCATATCAGGTGAGACTATGATGTGCACAATGTTTCCTTCTGGTCTCCACAACGGTCGATGGTTTGTAGGATTTTTTTGGAAACCTAAGGTAGAACCTAGGTCATACAAACATTCCAATAGTTTCCCTCTGGTCTCCATAATGACCAATGGTTTGTAGGGTTTTGTTGGAAACTAAAGGTAGAACCTGGGTCATTCCAAACATTCCAACAAATGGTTCCATTATTGGATGGAACTCAGAAGAACAACCTAGAAGGGATTTGATGGGAAGGACAGTGAATAGAATGCAGTGGTAGAAGGGGATGGCAAGGCCATGGAATCTGACTAAGAAGGAGATTGTAATATGGTTGGATACAAAATAGCTCAAGTTTGCATAGAAAGATAACAAAATATCCAGGTATACACCACATCAGTACTTGGACGGGTATGTGTTTACTGATTTGCATGAGTCATTTTTTTGTTATTTCCCATATTTGTTGCAAGAGTGGATATTGAGGTTGAAGGATACTCATCCCACTAATCACATAATACCATTATAGTCAACTAATAAGAATATTTCATGGTTGGAAAGAGTTAATAATAAATTCACGTGCACAGTGGATTTCTGGTTAGACATTATTATTGCAGGATTTATCACTAAGTTTGCAGTCGATACAACAAAGTCATATACTTACATAGTGCATGAGTTCTTGAAAGGAACAAGAGGGAGGTACATCCGATCACTTTACATGTCGATCAAGATTTTATTGCATGATAAAGGAGTGATGACAATGGAGTCAAACAACTAAATCACTATGCACGCATGGGGGAACTGGGGGAAGCACTAAGGAAGATATGACATATGGAGAGGAAACTGGAGAGAGGCCAGAAGAAGGAAGCAATGAACCCCATTATGATTGATTAAGAATAGAACAGGGAAATAATAAAGAGAGAAGGAGTGATGCACGAACCTACCAGTGTAATATCAATAGTAAGAAGAGGGTAGTAGCCAAGTGGGATGGCTTGGATAGTGATGAGGAAGAGGTAGAGGATCTCCATGTGGCTGGGAAGATTGAGGAAATCATATAAACCACATATGAGAGGTAAAACAAAGGTCAAGGGTCTGGTGCAAAAGAAGGCTCTCCATTCCAGATCTGAATTAGTATGGAACCCACAACCCCATGTGCGACTAAGACATTTGAAGAGAAATAATCGCTTAACCAACAAGTGAATAGTAGTAGAAGGGTTTTTACATGATGTTATGGTCCTAACCCACACATAGGTAGATTAATATATTCAGATGTAATAAAGGTCAATATTAATAAAGCCTTTCATTAAAATAGAATAAGGTGGATGTAAGAAGACCTAATAGAAGCTTCCACTTCTAGAAGGATCTTTCTCTAGATGCTTCTCTTGATAGACATATTTAGTATAAATAACGGTCGAGGGTATGAAAACCCTAGCTTGGAGATTATTGTAATAGAGCACTTCTAGATTGGAGGTTGCCCCCTCGAAGAGGCTTGTGAACATTGCTTTCTAAATCAAAGTGTTATTTCTATTGTTGTTCTTATATCATTTTTGTGTTATTGTGGAGATTATGTTGGATATATTACTGTTATTCTGCCATTTCTAACATTTTATTTTTGTTCTGCATATTTTTATATCTGGTATCTTACAAGTGGTATCAGAGCACTTTCCTTGGCAGAAATTGTGGGAATTTTTTTTTTAGGGTAGAGACGTATTCCGACGTCTCTAAGCCATAAAGATCTATCGTTACACGCATAAACCCACAGTTGAGGGATTCATACACGTAGGAAATACAAGTGGTTCTTAAGAGAACATTTGTTGGCCACCCTTGTAACCCCTGTTGGTACCCCTTCGAGTGGTAGCGCATCAGACAACACCTGTGTACGGATCGACCTAGATTTCCTGAAGCCCTCTTTAGATAAACCTATCAGCCACCGAACTACTATAGTGTCACCAAGAACAACACTCGAGAAGATACTCTCTAGTACCTGGGTAGTCGGGTAGTACGGCTAAGGGTATGGTCTATCCTCCTTATTTAGTTCCCTGAGATATTGGGCCGAGTACTACTGTTGGACCCCGCACATATATCAGAGTGTTATAGCACAGGGAAAACCCTTGTCTGTAGAACCCTTGAATACCGAACCCTTGGGGGATAGAAACATAAACAAATTAAAACAGACCAGCTCTATTGCCACGCAAATGTGTTCGGGTTGCCAAGTAAATACACATTTATTTTTGATTAAGCATTTGGGGATTTCATCACTGCAGTATTCTTCAAACTAGAGTATAACTCTGCAGGTGTAAAAAATAAAAATAAAAAATAAAAAAATAAAAGTTTGGAATTTTTTTCACCATTATTTGAGACCTATTCCATTGGATTCATCTATCTGCCCTTATCACATTCATCCATATCATTTTTCGGCCAAATTTTTGACCCCACCTGCCCTTTTTCAATTCACCCATCCTCATGGCCCATACTCGTAGCCAAGATCTGGAAACTCGCTTCAACACCTTGCAATCTGGTTTCCTTAAAACCCAAAAAGAAGTGAAACAACTCAATGCTATTGTTGCCTCCATTGATTCATCCATCCATGAAACCATAAATACAACCATGCAATCTTCAATGGAGGAAGTCAAACAAGAACTGACCACACAACTTGAATCTATCCTTGCATCCCTCTGCACCAAATTGAAGATCCCTACAGATGACCAATTCCTTGAAGCACCTCCAAAGACTGAAGGCGAACATTCCTCCCATTCCCATACCTTTTAGAACCATCACTTTCAACGTGACATACGCCTTCCACGGGTGGATGTGACCAAATTTGATGGCTCAGACCCCACTAGTTGGGTAACCCAAATGGAACATTATTTCTCTTTATACGACATCACAGATGACTTGGCCAAACTCCGGTATGGTGTTCTCCATCTAGATAAAGAACATTGGCAATGGAGAAAAACTTCCCGTCAAGGGTATATTTCTTGGACCCAATTTGTGACTGAACTTTATGAACGCTTTGACATGGACACCAACCATTTGGGCCATTTGAGAAATTTGAAACAATCTAGAATAGTAGAAGACTTCATAGCTTCCTTTGAGCACCTGGCTTTTCGAACAGAGGGCATGACTAATGCTTTCTTTTGAGAGTGTTTTATCAGTGGCCTCAAGGAGGAGATTCGGGCCCATGTCCTCATGGATCGACTTAGGTGGAGGCTACTAAAAGAGATAAAGAAGCACAATAGGTGGTATCATCTCAAAACTGAAAACCCTCCTTTATCCCTCGCCCTAAACCCGTCACTCCCACTACTCCCTCTGCTCCATTAAAGATCCAAAAATTGACTAGGGATGAAATGGATAAATTCCAACTCAAAGGCCTTTGTTATAATTGTGATGACAAATATTTCCCGGGCCACAAGTGTAAGGAAAAAAATATTTTTATGGCCATCTCTGAGGATATTTTTGAAGAGGATGTTGAAACTCCCCTTGCGTCTGAGTCACCTAAAATCACTGACATAAGCCCTCCCTTAGACCCTCCCGAAGTAGAATCCGTCATTTCCCTCAATGCTCTCACTAGTTTTTCTACTCCCCAAACCCTCAAGTTAATCAGTTACATCAAGCATCGGAAGGTCATCATTTTGGTTGATAGTGGAAGCACCCATAATTTTATTCATCGCCGTATTGCCCAAGAAACTCATTGCTACATCCATGCTGTCAACAATTTCCAAATCATGATTGCCAATGGTGGTTCCATGAAATGTGGAAGGCGCTGTGAAAATGTGCGTCTCCAAATCGGTCACTACCACCTAAAATCCCATATGTTTGCTATCGACATGGGTGGTTGTGACATTGTGTTGGGTGCAGACTGGATAAGAACTTTGGGTTCCATTCTCATGGATTTTAAGGCGTTAACCATGCAATTCAACCAGGAAGGCCACCAATATAAATTCCAAGGCATCACTGCTCGTTCACCTGAGGTCATTAGTTCCCATCTCATGGAAAAGCTGCTCAAAAAAGGTCATTCTGGTGTCATTTCCCAACTCCATGCCATACAAGCAACCGGGACACCCCCGATGCTGCATGACCTCCAAGCTCTACTTTCTAAACATCAAATGGTATTTTCCACTCCCCGAGGACTCCCTCCTTCCCATGATGTTCATGATCATTCCATTCCCCTGGTACCCAAAATCCTTCCCCCCAATATTTGTCCATATCACCACCCTTTTTAAAAAAAAATGAAATTGAGAAAATGGTCCAGGAATTCCTTAATGCAGGAGTTATCTACCCTAGTAAGAGCCCTTACTCTTCTCCTGTAGTCATGGTCCTAAAGAAATAATTTTCTTGGAGAATGTGTCCTAACTTCTGTGCCCTCAACAAACTGACCATTAAAGACAAATTTCCTATTCCTGTCATTGATGACCTCCTGGATGAATTGAGTGGCACCCAATTCTTCACTAAACTTGATCTTCGCTCGGGCTATCACTAGATATGTATGAAAGAGGCAGGCATTCCCAAGACGAACTTTTGCACTCATGATGGCCACTATGAGTTTTTGGTCATGCCCTTTGGCTTGTGTAATGCCCCATCCACCTTCCAAAGCCTCATGAATCATGTCTTCCGTCCCTTTATTCATCATTTTGTCTTAGTTTTCTTTGATGATATCCTCATCTATAGAAAAAACTACACAAACCATCTTACTCTTGTGGATCAAGTTCTCCATCTCCTCTCCCAGCACCAACTTTTCCTAAAACAGTCTAAATGTGCTTTTGGTGCCTCAGAAGTAGAATACTTGGGTCATCTGGTCGGCAAGGATGGCATCAGGGTGGATCCGAAAAAGATTGAAGCTATGCAAGACTGGCTGCACCCAAAGACTCTCAAAAGCTTGCGTGGATTTCTGGGCTTAACAGGGTATTATCGCAAGTTTGTTAAGAAATACAGAAAGATTGTAGCACCTCTCACTGCTCTCCTCAAAAATAACTCTTTCACTTAATCCAACCGCTGCTCAAGCTTCTCAAACCTTGAAGATGACCATGTGCACCACTCCGGTTCTGGCCCTTCCTGATTTCACAAGGACCTTTGTGTGGGAATGTGATGCCTCGGGGAAAGGAATAATCATTGTCCTTATGTAAGAAGGTCGACCTTTGGCCTTCACCAACAAGCAATTGTCTGAAAGGAATATGGGCAAACCCATTTATGAAAAGGAAATGTTGGCTATTCTGCATGTTGTTGATCTATGGAGCCCTTATCTCTTGGGGAAACACTTCCAAATTAAGACCGGCCATCGAAGCCTCAAGTACTTCCTGGAACAACACATTTCCTCCTAGTAGCAACCAAAATGGGTGACTAAGCTCTTTGGTTATTATTATGAGATCATTTACAAGAAGGGCAAAGATATTGTAGTGGTGGATGCACTGTCCCAAAAATATGAAGAAGAAGGATCCCTTTTTTCTCTTTCTTTCATTGTTCCAGATTGGCTCCAAGCTGTGTGCCAGGAATGGCTTCAAGATCCCAAAAGTTCTCATCTGATCCAACAATTTCATACCAAGGCTCCGGCTCCCCCAGGGTACTCTTGGCTCCAGGATGAGCTTCAATACAAAGGCCATTTGTATTTAAGTAAACAATCAAAGCTTAAATCCACGGTACTTTCTGAGCTTCATGCTACACCCATAGTGGGGCACTCAGGGTTCACCAAAACATATGACAGGGTCAAACATTCTTTTTTCTAGGATGGTATGAAACAGGATATCCGTAATTTTGTCACTAAATGTGAGGTGTGTTAACACAATAAGGGAGAAATAGTCAAATCTCCAGGCACACTACAACCGCTTTTGATTCCACCTACTATTTGGAAGGATATCTCTATGGACTTTATTACCAGATTACCCAAATCC
>SNQJ01S0042628.1:43381-63114 GCA_010110895.2 Picea sitchensis
TAAATAGAAGATTAATATCTGGTATCAATGCAAGAGGTTACTACAAATTAGATTTGGCGTAGAGCAGAAGAACATATATTTGGAAAAATATGATGGGATTGTACAACTCAGAGAACACATAGATAGGTGCATGGTCCAATGGAGATTAGTACCACCAGAGGAATGGCCACATCACTTTGTTCATACACTAGAAGGTGTTCCAAGGAACTGGTATACAGAGCTAGAACTACGCAGAGGAATTTCCAATTGGGAGGAAATGGAGTAGAATTTTGTTATCACTTTTTCATTTGAACATGAGGGCCAAGAGATAGATACAAAATTGAAGGTGATAAGAGGAAGGATCTTTGAAGATTCTGAATTTGAAATTGTCACAACATATCAGATTCAGAATCAATAAAAAGTTAGACAGTTTCTACATTGTTATCATGTCACAGAAGATGATCCAGTAAAAGAAAACCCATGTGATATCCAGATCACAGAAATTGAAGGGGAAAGAGAATTATAAGGTCCCAAATTAGAGTCATAAGAATATTTTGCACCACTGAATATCAAAAAAATTATATTAGAATAGAGGAGAGCCCGAAGATTGCAAGCATTGGTGATTATTGGGACAACCAGACAATAGAAAGCATCACAAATTTATTGCACGAGAATAGTGATTTATTTCCAGCAACATTTTCAGAGTTGAAAGGGGTACTAGGATAACTTGTAGAGATGAAGATCCCTTTGAAACTGGATTCCATACCAATAAGACAAATACCCTATAGATTGAATCCATTGTATAAGTAGATAGAGAAGGAAGAGATTGACAAGATGTTAGAGGCTAGTGTCATAGAACCTATGGAAGAATCAAAATGAATTATCCCTATGGTAGTATAGGAAAAGAAGAAAGGGGAAATAAGTATCTGTGTAGAATTAAGGAAGTTGAATTATGCTTGTCTGCATGATCCTTTCCCTACCCCATTTACAGATCAAGTATTGGAGAATGTAGGAGGAAAATAAGCATATTCATTTACTAATGGGTTTTCAGGGTATCACCAGATCATGTTAGCACCAAAAGAGTGACACAAGAAAACATTTTCCATAGAATGGGGATCATTTCAGTACACAGTGATTCCTTTTGGATTAAAGAATTCACCTACAAGTTTTCAAGAGTAGTAGTCGCTTCCTTTAAGGATTTCATACATATATTTTTGAAAGTTTATTTGGATGATTGGACAGTGTTTAGTTTATTGAAATATCATGTTGAAGTGTTAAGGTTGATGTTATAAAGGTGTAGACAGTGTTATATTTCATTGAATATTAAGAAAAGAATTTTCAACGCACAATTTGTTATTTTTTAGGGCATGTGATGTGTAAACAGGGTATGTTGGTCGATCCTTCAAAAGTTGTTGTCATAGCTAATTTACCACCACCTAAGTCAGTGTGCTATTTAAAAAGTACACTTTCTCATACAAAATATTACTTGAAATTCATAAGGGGATATGCACAGATTACTACATCCATGGAGAAATTGTTAAAAAAGGATACCATGTTTCAGTGGAATGAGGAGTTCCAACAGAGCTTGGATATATTGAAGGATAAAATGGTGACAACACCGATTTTAGTATTTCTAGATTGGTCAAAAGAGTTCCATGTACATGTATATGCATCTTCAATAACACTTGGAGAAATATTAACACAACTAGGAGAAGGTGATATAGATCACCCTATAGAATTTGCAAGTAGGAAGTTGTCAGACTCAAAGAAGAACTACAACACAACAAAAAGAGAAGGTTTGGCTATGGTATATGTACTACAAAAGTTCAAACATTATTTACTAGGAAAACAATTTAAGATGTTTACAACTCACTCTACTCTTATATATATAATCAACAAGCCAGTGTTGGGGGGAAGAATGTGCATATGGTTAATGTTGTTTCGGGAGTTTTATTTTGAAGTTGTTGTGAATCCTGGAAAATTGAATGCAATGCCATATCATATATCAAGGATAATGAATGGAGAAGAACCAAACAGTTTGGAGGATCATTTTCTTCATGCACAACGATTTTTAGTACAAATTGCTGATGAATATTTTTCTGAAATTACTGAATTTTTGAACATAGGATTTTCCCCAAAGGAACTTAATACTACGCAGAATAAAAATATGGTAGTAAGAGATGAGGACTACCAACTAATTGTAGGTCACTTATATAAACTAGGCGTAGACAACATTTTTAGGAGATGTGTCATGGAGCATGGACACCCTATCATTTTTGTAGAAGCACATGAAGGAACAGATGGATGAAATTATGTAGGGAAAGATACTACACAAAATATATTGCGAACAATTCACAATTCAGAAGGATGCAAAGGAGTATTATCAGAATTGTGATGTATGTGAGAGGGTTGGAAAACCATCCAATAGGGATGAGATTCCACTGAGACCTTAGGTAACTTTGAAAGTATTTGACAAGTGGGCAATAGATTTTGTAGGACCAATTAATCCACCAATGAGAATATCAGGAGCAAGATATATTATTACAATGACAAAATATTTAACTATATGGGATGAAGCAACAACATTGAAGGATTGTAGCACATATATTGCAGTGCACTTATTATTTGAACAAGTAATCACAATATTTTTATTCCTTAGATTTTTCATGAGTGACCATGGGACTCACTTCATCAATAGTACAATCTAGGCAATGACTGAAGAATTTGAGATACATCATCAAAATAACACTCCTTACCATCCTCAAGATAATGGAATAGTGGAATCATTTAACAAGATATTGGAGAATGCCTGAAACAATATTTTTAATGTGAATAGGGATGATTGGGACTTGAATATTACAACAATGTTATGATCTTATAGAACTACATGGAAGAAACTTACAGGGAAAATACCTTTTAGATTGGTACATGGATAGGAAGCAGTAGTTCCCTTGGAGTATTTGATACCTAGTCTGTGCATTAGAGCCATTACAACCATGACAGAAAGAGGCATAGTGCAGGAAATATTTTCTCTGTTACCACTCTGTAAATTTTGTCCAACTGATAGACAAAAGACATAGTTAATTGTATCAACCTACTTTAGATTTGGGCACTAGCCTGCTCAACTTAGAGAGGGATCTCTTGTGTCACTTGATATTTATTTGGCAATCGGTGGCTAGATTTAGTTTGTTTGGGGTTTTTTTATAAAGTTGTTGGAAAGGAAGGGGAGGGACACTTAGGGCTATGGAGTCGAAATTCTGAAAGAGAACGAAAACAATGACTAACTGGAAGAATTCTCTAGACGATAAAGGCGAAAACAATGACTAACTGGAAGAATTCTCTAGACGATAAAGGATAAATGAGGCAAATGAATTTGAGTTGTAAATTGTATTTAAGAAGGGTGTAAGAGGAAAGAGAACAAATAACTGCATCAAAGCATTACAAAAATGAATTATGAATTAGCTAGGAACAAAATTACACAATTTAAATTTCTTAAGCCGAGCATCACAAGATGAATTATGGGCCTTTAACTCTCCAATTTAATTAGAAGAAAATGTAAATGAAATTAAAGAACATAGGAAATACATATAATGAAAGGAGACAAACTCATATCACCACCATTAGAATCTTTTCATAGAGATTTCAAAAAGCTTCTGCATATATTCAATTCAATTCTAGAAAATTCAAAATAGAGTCTAAACAATCCAAAAAGGTGCCCTCGCACTTATGCCAACATTTAATTCATTCTTTAAAATTTGTAGTACTTATACAATTCGATTACAATGGTTTCAACCTAAAACGCTTCTACCTCTCTAAAACCGACTACAATAATTTCAACTGACAACCTTAGTATGTAACGGATTTACAATGATTAAACAAAACGTTTCATAAAAAATAATGGTTGATTTCTTCAACTGCTCATCTTTCTGTCTTCGCCATATGTATTTCTTTGATCTTCTGTCGAACTTGTCAATCTGGTGACACCTAAAGGCTATTTGTTGGTTCGAAACTGTGATTTTGTCTCTTGCTCTAGCCACACCTATCTCTTTCCACTGCAAGTCATAAGGGATCTTGTATTCCATCATTTCCTTTATCAGGATGTTTAGGTCGATGCAAGTAGCATAAGTAATAGTTCCCTGCCCGATCTTTATAGTCATGAACTGATTTAAGATCTCAAAATCTATGGTCAAATAATCTACCAGATTTGGTCCTTTCAGGTTTTCCCCTAGGCCTTCAAACTTTGAAATGATCCATTCTACACCGGGAGAGGAGAGAATTGTATTCCTCTTGATCGTGTAATTTTCCTTTGCCATCCCAAATGGTGGGAGGCATTTGATAAACAATTGTTCAAACAGATACTTTAATTCTTGTATACTCTACTCCATAACATAGTTACCAACTTAATGAGAACCTGTGGACTCAAAATGAGAACTCTCAAATCTAAAAAAACTCATATTTCTTGCATAAACATTATCAAAATCAACTCCTTAATAAAAAGTAGTGCTATCGGGTAGCACCACCTTTTAAACGTAACAAACATAACATTTTTCAAACATGGCCTTCAAAACTAGACAATAGCTCAGAAACCTTTTAAAATCAAGACCTAAAAACAAAAAGATGTTTTGATTTTTTTTTCAAAAACTTAAATTTGAGATCATTTGAAATCGTATTTTATCACTGGTACCATTAAAACCAAAACCCCAAAATCAACCATCAAATTGAAAATTATTGTTACCGATAGCACCCATTTTAAAATTGGGTGTGAAATGACACATTTTTATAATGTATAAAAGAACTCATCATTAATATGAACAAAATCATAAAAGAAACCTTAAATATTTACTTTTAAAATGTTATTATCACACAAAGCAATAAGGTAATACATAATGCCATGGAAATATCACAATATACTTTAAAATTCAACGCCACTTTTAATATTTTTTACTTTTAATAATAAAACAATAAATACAGTTACATTGAATGAAATATAAATAATTTCCTTTAAAAATTATTGTTATATTGACCATATTCAAAACATATGAGCTAAGAAATTTTATAAGTTAACAAAATTCAGGAAAACTAAGAAAAACTAGAAAGAAATGAAAAAAAAAAAAAAAATTCTCTAAAAACAAAAAAATTTAAAAACAAAATAATTTTTTTTTTTTTTTGAAAAAACAAAGAACCAAAAATTCATTCAAACATAAAAAAATTTAAAATTAGAAAAAAAAAACTTCAAAATTCAATAAAAAAATAAAAACACATATAAAATAAAACAAAATTAACAAAAACATTAAATTTACCTAAGCTACAAATTTATTTAAATATATATTTTTATAATATGTTACTAATATAAAATGTTATAATATGTAACATAGTTATATTATAACTATAAAGAGATTATAACATAGTTATAATTATAACTATGTTATATTATTATAACATAGTTATAATAATAACATAAGCATATTTATAATTATGTTATAATATGAATGGGACTTACAAAATTTCAGGGGGTCGAAGCATGCCTCGACGTCGCCTCTCTCATGCTCTGCCTGTGTCCCTTGGGCCCATGAATTGGGCTGTGTCACAGGGAATAGGCGATGCCCACATCGCCTCAGTTCTCTCCCGCTGACCCCACTCCAGTCCCATAAATTAAAACAAATTAACAAAAACATTAAATTTACCTAAGCTACAATTTTTATATTTTTTATTTTTATAATATGTTACTAATATAAAAAATTATAATATAACATAGTTATATTATAACATATGTTATAATTATAACTATGTTATATTATAACATTGTTATTATAATAACTATAAAGTTATAATATAACATAAGTTATTATAATAACTTTGTTATAGTATAAATAAGCAAGTTATAATAATAATAACTATGTTATAATATAACATATAATAATAATTATATATGATTGAATAATTTAAATGTCCATTTGGGGTTGAGGCGATGTCTGACATTTTTAAAGCCATGTGGGCTCCCCACCTGTGTCTCATGTAATTCATAGGACCTCCTGCCAAGTCTGGGGAGCTGCCATGCCTCTACATTGCTACAACCTCCTCAAGGGAAGTTCGCCTGTGTCCCAGGCGATGCTCTAGCATTGCCACAAATTTCCTCAAGGGCTCTGCCCATCAGCCTTGTGGACACCCAGACCTCGGCCAGCCTATGAGGGGGCCGTGATGCATCACCTCACCAAGGACTGCCCAAGTCCCATTCATTATAACATAGTTATTATAATAATTATGTTAAGGATATAACATACATAATAATAACCATGTTATATCATAACATAGTTATAATAATAACCATGTTATATCATAACATAGTTATTAATTATAACTATGTTATAATATAACATAGGTATATTATAACATACCTATGTTATATTATAACATAGTATATTATAATACCTACTATGTTATTATTATAACATAGGTATATTGAGCAACATACCCATGTTATATTATAACATAGTATATTATAATACCTATGTTATTATTATAACATAGGTATATTATGTAACATAATTTGGGTGTTTTTTCATATGTTTTTAAAGTTTTGGGTTTTTCAACTTTTTAAAGTTTTGGGATATAAATATTTTTCAATCTTTCTTAATTTTTCATATATATACATAATTTTATAATTTTCTTTTCTCTTTAGATTTTAGGTTTTCTTCAATGGTTTTTTCTCATAAATAAATTTGTTTAAAATGTTTTTGTTTTTTAAATTTCAATTTTGTTTGTTTTCATTTATTTTAGTTTTAATTGATCCAAAAAATGAATTATATTTTCTAAATATTTAAAAATATTTTTATTTAACAACACTTATTTTCTATTTATTGAAGGTGTAAAATGAGTGGAAAATATCATTTTTAACACATATTTAAAATGTATGGAACCATAACTTAATTAATGATGGATAATTATATGAAAAAATCTTAATTTCAAAAATAAATGGTGTACAACATTTTAACATTGGATGAAGCATGAAAATATGATTAAAAACACGTATTGAATAAAAATAAAATAAAAAATAAAAATATAAAATTTTGGAAAAAGATGAAAAAACATGGTTGAGAAAAAAAATTTGAAAAATTTTGAAAAATAATTGAAAAATGAGCATTTAAAAAAAAACAAAGTTTTTTTTTTTTAATAATTTAAAATTTAAAATATGAAAACCACCTAAAATTCCATGAGGGTGCTACTCTGTGAGCACCATTTGAAACATGGGTAAAAAAAGTGACCTCTAAAAATTGAGAACTCTAGAGAGTTCTCACTAAGTTGGTAACTATAACTCCATCCTCAGATGTCTTTGGTTTGAACTAAATTGAGCAAATTGTGCTTAGCAATGATCCTCCCAGCTCCAAATGATCAAGTAGTCCTATCTTTGACCCCAATGGTCCTGGGTTCAATGTTGGGAACGAAATTCAGAAAATTTATAGCGTTCTTGGCCCACTTTGAGGGATTTTTCACCAAGGTCTCATTCACAATAGTACACCTGCTTCGGGCAATGATAACCATGATATATTTTTCATTTATAAAATTTATACACCCCGGAATCCCCATGTTTCCAACAAATAATAATGTCCTAGATTACGGTTTAGCTCCCTGCAAAAGTTCTTTATCCTTCAACCTCATCTTCAACTTGTCTACTTTTCTTGCAAATATTGATTTTCTTTTTGGAACTGGACCATCTTCTCATAATTTTTATTTTCATTTCTGCTGCAACTTTTCTATAATTCCCTTAAGGATTTTGATTTCCCCCATATTCAAGATAACATGTGACATAGCCTGGACAATTCCTTCAATGTTTGACCCAGCTCCAAGTACCGTATAATTGTACCCATGTTTGATACCTCTATCCTGGCCCTTCTGTGACCAATCCTCCTTTCCCTTCCAGCAATACTTGGCCTTGTAATTTAGTAAGCCCTATTAAAATGTCTCTTTTCTTCTTGTTCTAGAGCAAGCCAACTCTCGGTTGTTTCCAGGGATGCTCGCCATGCATATTATTTAGCCTCTTCATCTCTTTGAATCATCCCTGCCTTTCTCATCTAAGGAATTTTTTACTCCTTGAGGGCCTTTAGATTATAATCTCTTGACTTCAGTTTGCCAGGCTCTTCTAGATGCATTTTCTTGCCTCAACTTCCCTCCAACTTAAGTGTATGAGTTTTCATCCTTGAAACCCTCAAATGCAAACTTAGGTAGTCCGGACATAGCATGACACTGGTGTTTCTGTGAAATTTTACCTTGTCCGGGGAACCCATATTTTCATAATGCACCTAATTTGTGAAAGACTTTATCTCTCATCTACCATTGTTGAGTGTCTTTTTTTCTATACCCCTGACTGAAAACAAGGAAGACTTACACTTAGAAATCCTTTCTACCTCAGGTATCAAATCTCTTATTTCACTCATAACCAAGATCCCTTTCACAACATAATGATTTTGTAAATGTTCTTTGTATTGGTAGACTGCTCCAGGTGACTTATCAAAGACATGTTTCTTGATGTTGAAAGCCCTTGAGTTTACTTCTCGCTTCCCATGGCATGCTTCCCTCGACCAACCCTCTTCATTTTGGTCCCACTCTACCATTTCCATGCTCATTTGCTCGTTAGGTTATTCTTTCTCCAAGTCTACTATCTGTGTAGATTGTGTGATTTTCGTTTTCTTGGGAACCCTTTGCTGACCATTGGTGCCTGTATTCTAAACCGCTTCTTTTGCTATGTAAACAATCAAGCATTGTGAGCTTTAATAATCAACCTTGGTGGAGTTTTCTATGTCTAATTCTGTTGTAGGTTTGACCCGATTTGTTGTGTCCTACCGCCGCAAAATGACTCTATATTCCGCATAGGTTTCCAATGGCCAATTTACGTAACCTTCAACATACCCATGTTCATAAGGGCCTTGTTTCCTCATCAATATTATTTTAGATATGACCTCATGTGGATCATATCTTCTCCCTTGTAGTTGTGAAAATCCAAACTCCCTGAGTTTGTTCTGGATCTGAGATAAGAAGGATATGGTTTTTTACAACAAAGGGTCCTATTATGAGAGGAAATTTTAGGTTGGACGCTTTGTGCATTTTCAAAATGTTATGTTTCGAGGTGATTCTTTCCTGATGAACTCCATGGAAAATACTCTGGGTGTCAGAAATATCGCCAGCAGGTAAGGTGCCTCTGGGAAGTTATATACTCAAATTATTATAGAATGCATGAACAACATCCATAATCTCCCACTTTGTTTTCTAGATTTGTTTGTAAATAACTTTTCATGTCCTCCAGACTCTTGGTAGGCTAGTGTTGAAGGTCAGGCTGTAAACTCTAGACATGACCTTATTTATGAAAATGAGCATTTTGATCCTTTTTTCATTCAGTTGAGATGAATGCTTCTTTGGGGAACTCTATTTTGTTTATCTCCAAGAACATCTTCAGGAGGTATGTGTAATACTTGAAGTGCCTTAGTGATTGAAATTCACTAGTTGTTTGTGTACATTATCAACTATGAACTTATCGTACCCGATACCTAACGGACCGACCGACTCAACCGAAAAAGCTAATAAGAAACCCAGTACGACCTCAACTACATATTTTTCATTATCTAAACCTAAAATTTGATAGAGTATGGAACAAGCCCACTAGACTTCAATAACAATGACGCTCACACTCATTAGCAAAGACAAACTTTTAGAATAATGCTCGGGTTTAAAGATTGTCTGCAAAAATAGGGTTTTAACCTTAAAGTGGAGGGGCATTCTCCTCAGAGATCTTCACCAGATTTCTTTACCTCGGCGGGTTCATACACTATGGAGGGATAATTTGGTATGCCGAGGGCGTATCAAATTAACGGGCTATCTACTCGGCATTACGACCTATGACCCTAACTTTTAAAAACCTTCTCTCCTATGAGTATCGCTCAAGACAATATCATATGTAAATTCGAAGGGGAATGAGACTTCGACTGTGTATGGGACTATGGAGGCTTGAACCGCTTCGAGGAAAGGTATTTGTCTCCCTACATTATCTGACAAATTGGATTTGGATACAGAGATGGGTGAGATGGTTATTTTTGTGTTGAATACATCAAAGTCTCTTTCAATTAGGTATTCTTCTTTCGAGGTGGGATCTTGTTCTGTTATGGAAATAATTACAAGGTCCATGGAAATAATGAAAAATACATGCGAAAGAGCAAAGAAAATGAAAGACTGGTGCACTGTTGAGCCTCAGTTCGAACAGAGTGGTTGCACCAATTTAAAATGTTCAAATGATTTGAAATATCATAAAATATTGGCGACGGTCCTCTCCTTATATACTCTTCCTGATATCAGGGAGGAGGAAAAGTGGTTTGGAGAAGACCTCTTTTCTCCCCGATATTCCTCTGGTGGCGCCACTTCCTCATGAGATGAAACCATGGTATTTTTATCAGCCCTCTCTCAAATGATTAAACTTTGAGCTAGTTCTCTTCCCAATATTCTTTCTGATCGTCGATTTGGGATGTCTCAGATCTGTGGCCCGCCGGGTCCCATAAAACTGCGCGCACCCTTTATATTTAGCTTTATTCCACTAGATGTGTCTCCATCCTCCAGTTTATCATGTCTATATACTATTTTGGCCCCTTGCTAAATCCTAAGACTTAGATTCCATCAAAAAATGTTATGGTGATAATAGGCTTAACTCACGGAATTAGAAGAGGAAAAGATCATAGCTAGTTTCCATCAGGAAGTACAGAAGGAAAAGAACAAAGCTTGACATGAAAGACATATTAAAAAGAAAAACTTCAAGGAAGGAGATCTTGTCCTCCTCTATGAAAGTAAATATTTTCAGAACCCAAGGAAGTTCAAGACTCATTGGCTAGGGCCATATGAGATAAATTCTGTCACAGATGGAGGTGTTGTGCAACTACAGGATTTAATAGGAAAGGAGATCTAAGGATTGGTGAATGGTAGTCGAATGAATCTGTATAGGGATAGTCAAGATACTAACCCTCATTAGTTGTAGTGCATAAAGTATAACTATACATATTTTATATAGTAGGAGTAAAAAAGAAGAATAAAATAGAAAAAGAAGAAAAAGGAAGAAAAAAGTGGAAAAATGAGAAAAAAACAAAAAATAAGTAGGTAGAGTAATAAGTGATAGACACATAGTTGGAAAAGACAGTGTGAAACAAGTAATAAATTGGTGTGATAGAATTAAAGATATGATGCATAGGACAAATATGACAGAATGAAAACGTAGTGCAAATAGAAAGAAAGCAGTCGAGAAAAGACGAAAACCAGTGGCCGACAAAGTAAGGAACATTTATGACAAAGGTTATAAAAGGGGAAAAGAAAAAAAAGAGTGAAAACTTAGTGTAAACTTGACCAAATAGGAGAAAAGGAAAGAATAGCGTGCAGTTGTGTGATAATTTGTGAGCTCAGCCTATATTTCCAACGAATTTCAATCGAGCTAGAATAATGACACAACCGAAGTTTGGAGCACCCAACTAGTTCACAAGAAGGACAAGAAGTGATAACAAACTGATGCAAGATACAATAAGAGTGGTATATGTGGATTAGATCTTGACACCAGAGAGTGAATTGGTTAGTCTGACACTAGTCGAGGCACATAACCCATAGGAAGATGAAATGAAGGTAAACAAGGTTAGGGAAAGTTGAAACCCTAGCGCAGAAGAAAACCCTAACTCAAAAAAACTAGGAGTGGTACACACACAGAGAGAACAAAAGAAAGAAGATGATGAGAAGACAAAATTGGATGACCCTAGGGAACAACAACACAACAACGATGCAAATCCATAAATGGAGGAAGAAATACAGAACGAGACAACGGGTCCATCAAAGAAGAAAACAAGGCCAACAATAACAATAGTGCGCATAGAGAAGCAGGTTTCGTTGTCATTTCCCCAAATTCCAGAGTCGATAATAGTTGTAGAGGATATGATGGGGTTTGTTCCCAAACTGAGTTAAGCATATCACGACGTCACAGAGGTGGCTAAGTTTCTAGAGCTTGCGCAAAAAAATTATATGGAGAGTAAGGGAAAGGGCCCATTAGGAGACCTCGTTCTAGATCTAAAGCAGTGAATCAAATGGATTTATAACTCTGGCATCATGAATTTATTGGAAATACCACACTTTGGTAGAGGGAATAATGTCAATTCCTGCATGAAGAAACTACTGTCTAGAGTACATGGAGGATTTTTGTGGATGGACAGACCTGTCCCAATTGATTTTTACCTAATTGCAAAGATTACATGGCTTCCAATAGATGGCGTGAATATAGGGAATTACTTAGATGATAAAACAAAGGAAAAGGAAATTGAAAAGGAAGTAAAATCCCAATTTGGCACTTACATGGGAAACAGAGGCATGATTATCAAAAACATAAATGACCCAACCACAAAATTGGCAACAAAGCTAATCTCGTACAAGTTATTAAGAAAATGTCGCAAGGAGGAGGCATGAACAAGAGTGGTAGAAACGACCATGTAGTGTGCGAATGGGATAGTATTCGGTTGGGCACCATACTTGTTGAATATATTTTTGAAGGATTGTCGAGATGCGCAAGATTCTAGAATAGACTTCCATTATTCTTGGTTGCGTATTTTGATAGCCTTAGTGGCATGGAAAAAACCGAAATACTCAGCCTTATATGACAGGAGAGGAAAGTGTTTCAAAATAAGGTATATAACTCTATGGCATAATGAATATCCTACGCAGAGGAAATCTAATGCCAACACTTTTGGCATGTATCTTGAGGATATGTAGGAAAATATAGCAGACACATTGAGGATATCACTAGAAGTGGTGAAGGAGAATGATGGGATAAAAAACTTCAAGCATCGAGACACAACATATGGACACAAGAAAGGAGAGACCCCAAGAATAAATGGTTTTAGATGCAGTACTATATCATAGAAAAAGAAGTACACTGGGTGATAGGGGAGTGTCCAAATCAGTGGAAGGTACTAGTGGCTAACAAGAAATGAAAAAAGGGTAAGGAACAAGCATGAACTGGACAATGAAGTAGTCCAGCAGTGAATACTAGGAAAGACTCACAACACACTTAGCCAACATAAAGCAGGGAAATAGTAAAGAAGCATAGGAAGAAGAAAACATTAACTAGGGCCTCAGTAATAGAAACTGGGCATGCAGAAGGAAAAATGGGGAAGCTTAGAAGAATGATAAAATTCCTAGATTGGAGATGGGAAGTGAAGACCTACCAAAGGTAAAGAACCCCACTTAGACAGAGGAAACACAAAAGAGAATATTAGTGACAAAGATAGGATGAAAATGAAAGAAGATGAGGGTGCAAAAGGAAACCCCTTAGCTTACAATAACTAAGGACGATGCAATTTGGTGGCAGACAAAGTGAAAGATCGAGGAGAATAAGCTTTATATGTCACAGAGTCATGAAGAAAATAACTAATTAAAAATATGATGGAGGTTAAATAAGTTTTAGAAATCTTACAGATCAATGTAGCACAACAAAAATGCATAGCGCAGTAGGAGAAAACCCATGAAGAAAAGGAAACAATACAGATAGAAACAATGGGAAGTGAGACTTTCCAAATTAACCAAGGTATGCTACAAATATATGAGGACACAACACAAAAACCCTTAAAGGATATAGAGAAGTTGGACTTGGTGGTGTCCAAGATTCCAACCAAGGAATTATACAAGTTACATATTAGTGTCGCGCATGAAATTCAATAAAGGGCTAGGACAAATGTGATGAACTTAGAGACAACTAGGGAGGTAAAGGAGGTACTAGAGATAGCCCGTAAATAAGTGTAGCTTGAGAGGGATGAAGAAAAAAACACATAGATAAAATAGAACAAAGGCTTGAGGAAGTCTTTATGTATATCCYAGACAATGCATAAGAAGAGGAGTTAAGTACATAAGAGAWGATCCAAAAGATAGTGCAGGATATCGAAAGTTACAAAACCTAGAAGAGAAGGTGATCCCTATAACTCTACCAGAGATCAAAGAACAAAGGGAACAATAGGCTATAGAATACATARAAAWCATTGAAGGGGAGATTAACAGGATGACATAACTATACAATAGTACATCGCATATGTGGATATGACTGCAAGAAGGTCAAAATATTCAATACTTATACCAAAAGGAGGGAAACATAAAACTGTAGTACAATACTTGAAGCACAGACATAAAAATATGGCTATATTATACAGGATGAAGAGTGTGAAAGAGATGAAGAACCTGCAAGCAGAGTTGAAGTCAATCCAAATGGAAATGTAGTTAAGGAAGGCTCAATTGGATCCATTGTAGGAAGGCGAAGAAACAATGATTACATAGTTGGAAGAAGCAAAGGGAAATATAGAGAAACTACACTTGGAGAGTGCAGAAGTGTTGAAGGAGAACATAACACTGTAGTTGGTAGAAAATATTGTAAAAAGGAGTGTGTAGCAAAAAGCACAAGTACAATAGATCAAACATATTTCAAGAATTGAAGAAGTCAGTGCAGGAGGAAAACACTGCCTGAGTGGCTCGAGATGATCCACAGGTAAGTGTTGGGGGCCTATTGGAACATGTTATTTTGGGTAAATGCAGAACCGTTTTGGAGGAAATTTGGAGCACGCACCAGAAAAGAACAAAAAGAAGCATGCTAGGAAAGAAGAAAAAGTAGTGAAAGGAAAGAGGAAAGTCACAGGGAGAAGAAATGACAACGTGACAAGGAAATGATTGGATCAAGGAAAATCCATGCACATGAAGTCGTAATGTGGAAAAAACCAATCCACTTAGGGTTAGGGTTTTTGTCATCAATATAATGGGTTTAACCCACTTTTTATAGTATAAATATATGATGTATGAGGAAGATATGGTATGTTATGTATGTGTTGATGTGTTTTGAGTCATAGATATTAGTTTGAGAGTTGTGGATCTATTCTTGAGTATGTTTTGGAGATGTTTTTGTTTTGATTTTCAATTGAGGGTTAGGTCGCAAGCAGTGGAGCTTGGTGCAAAACTAGTCTTCCTCACACACCATATTTTGGATGTAATGCATGTAGCGCAAAGAGTACTTGAAGATGAAAAATAAAGAAGACATATATCATTGGTCGTATCCCAGGGGGGATAAACCATGTTAAAATATTGTGCCATTGTGTGGAATGTGTTCTTTATTMTTTGCAATGTTTTATGATGAATTAWTGGAYAAATGAATAAATTTGTTAAGGTTAATTTACAACGCACACTATAATAGTCRTGCTATTTTCTGCAAAATGAATGTTAAAGGTGAAATGGATGGTAGATATGAATGATGATATGATAGATCTATTATATTTGAGGTAGAAAGAATGCTTAACATCCCCATGAGAACTATCAATTCCATGAATACAAACATCTGGGTTCTATAGTCTCGCATAATCCATCCCAGGTGAGACTACGTTGTACACTTTGTGAGTAGTGTTTCCTTATGGTCTCCGGAAGGGCCGATGGTTTGTAGGGTTTTGTTGGAAACCTAAGGTAGAACCTGGGTCAGCCCAAAAATTATTTGTGGACATAAAAGAAGACAGATATTTTTGGACATATCCCAGAGGGGGTGAACCATGGTAAAATATTGTGTGATTGTATGTAATGTGTTCTTTATTCTTTGCAATGTTTTATGATGAATGAATGGATAAATGAATTTATCTATGAAGGTTAATTTACAACACACATCATAATAGTCATGTTATTTTCTACATAATGAATGTTAAAGGTGAAATGAATGGTAGATCTGAATGATGATATAGTAGATTCGTTATATCTGAGGTGGAAAGAATGTCAAATGATGCAGGAGCATCAATATCACTCGCACTGAGAAAGAGCCATCAACATCTGGGAATCTGTACGGGAGCTCAACGCTGGTAGTCACAACAAATATTTTGAATTCCGCCTTAACTTAGCGTCAGAATTAATCTTTGGGGCGAGCTTGAAATCAGGCCGAGAAAATTTGGAGGCACGCTTGGACGATTACGAGCGAAGTGGGAGACTCCACTATGGCTCTTGAATGCGACTGGTCTAGATAGTAGTTAGGTTAAGTTATAGAGTAGACAAGTAGCCAAGGGGAACCCTAAGAGCCCTCTGAGATAAATAGAGGTTTTGTATGCCCAAATGAGTCTAGTTAGTTGGTAGTTGGATGGAATAGAAGTTAGGAAAATATTTTAGTAGTTTTGGTTGTTCATTTACAATTGTAACCATTTTCACTTACGAATATAAAAGAGAAAAAATGATCCAATGCATGGTGTGAACATTGTTTGAAATTCTTTGTATTGTGTTTTCATGAATGAATGAATGAATGAATCTCATTTTGAGTAGATGGAACTGTGAATGTTAGTATAATTTTCAATTTTTTCTCTTTTGTTGGAGTGGTGCAAGGTGTGCACACAAAATGAAAGGAGTGTATTGACGGAACTTGTTTCGGTTTCGAAGCTCAGAAGAAATAACACAAAAATTTCCCTTTGCAAGGAGTGCAAAGAGACTGGTGCAAGGCGTGCACAGTCATCCGAAAGAACCCAAAACCTTGCATAAAGATCTGGTGCAAGAAGTGCATAGATCCAAGATCCGACTAAGCATCAAAGAGTCAGTAAAGGAGAACGTTGGGAAGGTGAGAGGAATTCTTCTTCGACAAATCCTTTGAAATCTGAGTTATTGAATCCCTTAAACACAAGGTGTGCACGGGAAGTGTTGTAGGTGAATCCCCCTGCGGAAAAGTGGATTCCCTCTTGGTCTCTAGACTCCTAAGGGAAAGACAGAAAAGTGCTTAACATGGACACTAACTTCCTTTTATATCTAATCAAGATAATAAATGAAAGAGGAGGAGAAAGATATGTACCTTGTTAGTGACATTTGTCCTTGCACAGTCCTGGATGAGCTTCGATCTTGAGCTCCCTGATAGGTCCTGCAAAAAAAACAAATAAACAATGGACTTCCTACTCTACTGAGATTAACTCAATCATAGATCCATCTACTGCAGAAAAACTCATATGGAACAAGCACAAGTTTGAAAGAAACAGGACACGCATTGATTATTAATGAGAACAAGTAAAAGTACTTACAATCCTTTGAATGAAGGTGAAATAGCTTCTTCCAGTTCTCCTTGTCCAACCCTTTTTCTCAAATAATCTCCACTGATTTCTTTGATGACATCTCACTCATGAGATCATAAGTTTGATGTAATTTTCAATCTCCATTGTGCCTTTCACCATGAGAAGGCCTCCTTATATAACATTGGAGGATTCCAACCACTTGAGAGATCTTTGGGATGAGTTGAGGATTCCTCTCCTTCAGTTGAGGATCTCCCCTAACATCATGCCTTCACCATCTATTCGAATCCAACTACCTTCAAGAATTGAGGGTTTCTTCCCTAATTTGCCTCAACAAACCTAGAATTTTATCAAAATAGGGTAGTGCTCCTCCAAAGGGGTGCACAGGGAACTCAACCACTCTCCAAAGAGACTTAGGGTGCACCATCACTCCCTAACAGTGGGTAGGGGAGCGCTCCTCTCCAAAAATCAATTTTTTTGTGTTTTTTCCAATGGCAAAGGGCTTGTACTTCTTGCAAAATGATTTTTATTCTTCCAAACCACCCTTTGAGGTGTCTTAAGTGTCTTCATGATGTCGTTAGAGGAACGAAATATGCAATATGGAAGTATGATGTTTTTTGACACTTGCAACACTTATAGTCAATATGTGACACTTGCGGACAAGATGCAACACTTACAACACTCGTAATGACGACACTTGCAACACTATTGAAGTGAGTAATTTTGAGGTGTAACAGGTTGCCCCCCAAAGTATGAAGTTAGAATATGATGATGATTGAAGTACTTTGTAGACTTTTTCATGCAAGGGTATGGATGCAGAGAAACCAGAAAAGGATGCACACAACCATCAAACAAATATTATGACATGTTTCAAAACCCAAGGTAGGCATACCTATGCTTGAGTGATAAAGACTTCTTAGGTATGGACACCATAAAATACATTGTGGATCCATAATTATATTGAAAAAATGGTATAGCCACTGCAGATACAATGTGGATCTATACTCCTATGACCTGAATTGATCGTAGCCATGAAGAATACACAGTGGATATACGAGATGACAAGACATAGCCACGACCAATACAAAGTGGATCTATGTAACAATATATGTGTCATAGTTCAAAAGAACTCCTTCACAACCTGAGCAAAGTACATATAAGAGTGATGACTCAACCCAGGGTCTTCTTATTGATCCCGATGTAGTATGAATCTAAGCATGTGAATAGATTTCCTGATGTCGAACATGGCATAAACCACTTGATTACCGGTCAATGATGTAAACCATTAACAAGTGCGAGGGAGATCACCATTGATGTCAATGATTCCTAAGGTACTCTAGTACATACCGACGAATGTGAATGAATGAGCTGAAGTCGAACATCTATGGAATCATCTGATTAGAGGTCAATGATGTAAACCCACGGTCGGACACAAGGAGGCCTGCCATTGAGGCATGCAGGTCCCAAGGTACTAACTGGTTTCTAATTCTATCTCTTGGATAATGTGTTGAAGTCGACAGGAATAGACTCATTGAAGGAGGGCCTTGCTGTATCCCCCATCAACGAGACGAAACTGACACAGAGATGTAATTGGTATATCAAATGAACATGGACTGACATGGGTATTGAAACAAGGTATTTGTGATGGCTGACTCTCGAGGAAGATACTTCCCTTGAACACTGAGGCACATCAATAGAAACATGGCATGGACCAAAGCTTGATAATGAAGTGGATGCTATGACTTTCATCAGGTGATCCAAAGGAGTAAAAGAAACTCAGAGGATTGGCTCAGTGCAAAGGTTCAACGGATTAAAATGTGTGCAAAGACAAAGTGTCGTGTTCAAGGGCGATCGTAAGAGTTACTGGTAGTATTCTCAAAAAAAACTGCTTGGTTTGCTTCTTTCAATTTCCCCCCATCCAGATAGATGTGTACGTATTTTTAATTTAACAAGCTCGAGGAAGGCAACACATGCTTGATATGACTCACCTTTGGTAAGTCTCTCTTCCTTTATTTAACGAACTAGAAGAAGTAAGGGTTCGGTCCCATATGGGCCCTTCAATGTATGATTGTTTAACGAGTCGAGAGAAGGTAAACTCGATGGTTTTTCATATTTAGAGAGTCTGAAAACAACTTAAAGACAACTCCAATGTTGTCCTTTTTCATAATGTTAGTCTCGCGAGGCCGAAAAAGAGATAAATTATCACTCGAAATATGCCCTTTCAAACCTTTTAACGAGTGGGAAAGGAAGCAAGATCACTCAACAATATTTTCATGTTTAGAGAGTCTGAAAAGAGCTCAAAGACGATGCCAAGGGGTTCCTTTTTTGTATAACCATGCGGGTCCGAAAAAGAGATAAAATTTTACCCGGTTGCATTCTCATGTATTTACGAGCACGAGAAAGAACAAAGACTAAGCTCAGTATGCCCCCAGCTTGAAAGCTAGTGGATTAACTCCAGAATGATCATCAAAGGCTAGAGACATGCCCTCCAAGCTTCAATTCATTTGCCAACTTTGAGGTTGTCACCAATTTCTTGACTAGATGGAGAAAAAGGATAAGGGTGGATGAAATGAAGGTTCAAAAGAGGTGACTGTTTAATTTTTTAATGAGCTTGACACAGGAAAAGAACTATGTTCAAGGCTCCAGGTTCAATCCCCAGATTGTTGTTTCATTTTTTAACGAGCTTGCTATAGAGAG
>SNQJ01S0042628.1:63124-78233 GCA_010110895.2 Picea sitchensis
AGAGTGTAGTCGATTGGGAAGTAGATTGAGTTTTGATGGAACCGATAACACCGTCTGCATGAGATGAGGATGACGGCTTGGATGGATCGGTATTAGCTTGAGCAACATTTGGAAGAAAATCATACAAAGTACCAGATTGTGAATAAACCAAATCTAAGTATTAAGCCCAAGAAATGGTTTCTTCCTCGGTGACTGCGCCACCCATAGAGATATCATGAGCGATCGGGGGTAAAAGTGATTTAGTAAACCATTCCTCCTATAATATATCAGGAATGATTACCTTGATCATCCTTCGTCATCATCTACACTCGTGAATATGGTCAGAGATATGCATGGAGTCAGTTTGACGAAGGGAGGTCAAGAGTTCAGTACCCGTCTCGTAGTGAATAAGTAGTTGAAAGTGTGTGAGGAAAGACATGGCAATGGAATTGAAATCATCAAAAGAAGCATGTGGTAGTTCAATATACCACTTTGTTTATGAGCCTGTAAGTGTTCGCTGGAAAATATGCAAACGTACATAATCATCCATGAGGGAGTTTGATGAACACCACAAATGGAAAGTCATCACATGGTTATTTGGGTCTTCTCCATATTTTCTGTCAAATTTTAGAATATCAGAAGGAAGTTTAGCTGGAATGAATGGCCAAACCGGTGAATGAAAAATAGGATCATTAGTTATCTGAGACAAGTCTGGAAGATCCAGAGTCGCAAGGAAAGGTAATTTTTGGTTAATTTGTGGATGATATTGGTGTGGCATAGGAACAACAATAGGACCATAAACTGGGTTAGGTGGATATTTGTAACCAGTAGGTCCTCCTACATACGGTTGTTGCTGGCCAGGATAAGCAAGATTTGATGAAGGATGAGAAACATTTGGATAACCTAGTGGGTTCTGAGCATTATAAGCCAGGTGATTTGCTTACCCATAAGGAGGATAAACATTTTGACCTTGAGGATGGTAGGGAGTAGATCCCAGAGGTGGATACACATTAGACCCATGAGGAGGATAAGGTTGTTGTCCCTGAGGACTCCGGGTGGTGTTTGGGATGCCGCCCGAATAAGATTGTCCATAAGATGTTCCAGAAAGAATAGGATTTGATACTCCTCCTTATGGGTTATGATATGAATTCCCCCCAATGTGGGGTTGGGTAAAAGTGCCTCCTGAATATACTCCCCAGGTTTGTGAAGGGTTTCCAACAAACGAAGGTTTCCCCTCTGCTAATGGTGGATTAACGACCAGGGTATGACTAGCAAAGGGAGGTTGCTCTCCAGGAGGAGAATGAAAAGGGGATTGTCCTCTAGGAGGGGTAGGATTGCCATAGAATGGTGGTCCTCCAAGATGGATAGGTCTTCTAGATGGTGGTTTCTCTCTAGTTGGTTGTATTTGGTTGGCAAGGGTCTGAATTCTCAGGTGAAAATATGTCACAACAGTATCATGCGGAACATGTGGAGTGGTAGAGTGAAAGTTAGTAAAAGAGGGGGTAGGCATTGAAGTGCCTTGGGAATGAGTAGAGGTGATGAGTCCAGCATTAGGATGGACTTGTGCTGATGCAACAATAGGGTTAATGACCTGATCGATAGGGTGATTCGTAGTTTGACCAGATGGTCGTATTTCACTAGGAGGGTCATGAGGATGAAAGGTTTGTCGAAAGGATTCAAAATGTTCATAGAGATCGCATCCCGATGAAGTCATCCATATAGAACGAGAAGGTGTGGGATTTGTATCTACTACAGTGCTAGGATGTAAAGGAGTCCTATACTCATCAACAAAGGTTGGTTCTGTGGATCCCATATATGTTTCAGTAAAATCTCTCTCTGGTAATTGTGGGACCTCTTTGTCTATGACGTTCCCAAGGGAGTCTAAACAATGAAAAAGTGGTTCGAGAGGGGTTACCGACATAGATGTAGTGTGAGGAACGAGATTCTCAACCGTAACCAAAGCACCTTATGAGTTATCTAACGGAGGAGCAACAACACTTCCAACATCAGATTGATTTTCTACCTCTCCACGGTAGTTGTCTTTTGGAGGGTTAGGAGGTAAGGGTTGGTAGCCTTCTGGAGGAAACCCTTGCATCCTACATGATCGGTGAAGACCTTTATCATCTACAGGCTCAATTTTGGAGAATAACAGTACATGCTGAAAATCTAGGGCCAACTAACAAAAAGAAACAACATACGCTAATAAAGTCTAGGAATCAAAACCAAGCAAAAAAAACTTCTCTCGATGATCGTACTAGTTGGTGATGAAATCCAATGTTGCGTGATCAAGTCAAGAAGGGGCTAGGATATGGTGGAACAGTTACAATGGTGACCTTCTTAATGGACTCTCACCTTGGTGCAAGCTTCCACACACTAATTGTGGATTTACTCTCCAAGGAGCCCGAGTGAGTTTGACCAATGTCTGTCCCAGGTATAGTGAGACTTCCCTTCACCATCACCTCATGTAAGTACCTAAGGATTATGACAACTAAGGACACCAACTCACAGTCAGCCCCTGGGTGGGTATAGTTGACAGTCTGATCCAAACGTATGGGCAGGATAACAAGTCTAAAATCAACTCGAGAGGCTCCCACACATAATCGTGGGTATACCTTCAAGTGACCCCCAATATATGATTCGACCACTACAAACAGTTGAACCATGGAGGGATAATCTTCGTAACTCACCTGAATCTGACCTCATGTGTAACCCCTATGTGAGAGGGGGATCCCACAAAGCCTATACAACAATTGGATTTGACTCTCCCTATCTTAGGATGCTAATGTTCATTTTGAAAACTTTGGAGAGTTGTACTCATAGCCTAATCCAAAGTGCTAATCCTAGTCTAATGTTGGTGGAAGATCCTAAAAACAAAAATGTTCTAGATAATTTTTAATTAGTGTTGATTTTATGGTTGTTCTTTACTCAAAGGGTGTATGACAATGAAACTGATTGTATGATGACTCAAATCCCAAAAAATGCAAAAGAAGATGATAAGAAATCTTGTCTTTCGATGAATGGATATTTAAGGGAAAGAGAGAAAGTTGTTTTCACTAACAAACACTAAGATGCAATGTCCTCAATCAATTTGTTTCTCAATGAAATCCAATGCAATGCTAAAAATTTCAGAAATGCCTTCTAATATCCAAACCAATCACTAAAATATGTCCTTTTGCTTAGATCTGAATGATAATCAGATGCAAGACTTCTAAATGTCAATCATATTTTAGGATTAAATAGTCAGAAGAAAACCTCACACGAAACAAAGACACACTCTCGTCATGAAATAGACAAGAAGGACAAAGTAATCAAATTGCAAACAAGAACCAAAAACCTCAAACAAAAAGAGAAATGATGGAAAGTTGACCTCAAATATCAAATGAAAAGTTCACAGACCTTTTGATTTACTCACAAAACTTTTCACTCAATCAGATAAAGGAGAAGAAAAAAACAAGTTAACTCTAGGTCAACAAAGACAGAGTGGTTTCAAGGCAAGGAAAGAAAATGTCAAAATCCCAAACAAAAGAGGATGGAATCTTAGAAATAATGGTGTTTGAAAGCCAATATCAAGATGGAATGAGAGTATAGGACCCTGAGCAAATGACAAAACCCAGAAATATCTTTAGAAAATGCAAATTTTGGAGAATTTCTCACAAAAATGGGGTAGCGCTCTGGTATAAGGGGCACCAAGGCATTTGAGTGCTCTGTGTAGGGCTACATGGGAGTTCTAGTGCTCTGTCATCAACAAGGGGGGAGCGCTCTGCTCCAAAAACTCAGAGAAATGTCCAAAAACTCAATAAAATGAAGGAAATTCAGTCAATTAGGGTGATCCTGATGACATAATGAGGCAATCAAATCAATCTAAGAATCAAAAAGACAATATGGAGAAGATCAAATCAGTGGGAAAAGGGCCAAAAAAAGATCTGGGAATGGAAGCAAAAGTCAGAGCTCCTCCCCAGTCTAGTCACCAATTTCTGTTGTAGGTGAATCCCCCTGCGAGCAAGTGGATTCCCTCTTGGTCTCTAGACTCCTAAGGCCAAGACAGAAAAGTGCTTAATGTGGACACTGACTTCCTTTTAGATCTTATCAAGCTAATAAATGAAAGAGGAGGATAAATATATGTACCTTGTTAGTGACGTTTTTCCTTGTAAAATCCTGGCTGAGCTTCGATCTTGAGCTCCCTGATAGGTCCTGCAAAACAAACAAAGGTACAATGGGCTTCCTACTCTACTGATATTAGTTCAATCATAGATCCGTCTATTGTAGACAAACTCATATGGAACAAGCACAAGTTTGAAAGAAACATGAGTTTCATCTTGAGCTCCCCCGATAGGTCCCGTGAAAAAACAAACAAAGGTACAATGGGCTTCCTACTCTACTGATATTGCTCAAACATAGATCCATATACCGTAGACAAACTCATATGGAACAAGCAATAAGTCGAAAAGAAACAGGTCAAGAATTGATTATTAATGAGAATAAGTAAAAGTACTTTCAATCCTTTAAATGAAGGTGCAATAAATATTCCAGCCTCCTTGTCCAACCCCTTGCTCAAATAATCTCCATTGACTGCTTTGATGACATCTCACTCATGAGAGATCATAAGTTTGATGTAATTTCAATCTCCATTGTGCCTTCATCATTAAAAATGCCTCCTTAGTAAAAATCCTTTGAGGAGTCCAAATCCAATTTTGAGAGATCTTTGGGATGAGTTGAGGATTCCTTTCCTTCAGTTGAGGATCTCCCCCAAGATCATGCTCTGACCATCTATTCAATCCAACTACCTTCGTGGAATTGAGGGATTCTTCCATAATTTGGCTCAACAAACTTGGTAGAATTTTCTCTCTAAAAGATGCAGCACTCCCCAAGGTCCATAGGACCCCAAACACTCCACAAAGAGGCTTAGGGTACACCAATGCTCCCTAACAGTGGGTAGGAAGTGCTCCTCTCCAAAAATCAAATTTTTAGTGATTTTTCCAATGGCAAAGGCTCACTTCTGCCAAGTGATTTTTCTTCTTCCAAACCACCCTTTGAGGTGTCTTAAGTGTCTTAATGATGTAGTTAGAGACATGACATATGCTAGATGACTTCTCATCACTTATAACTGGCAGATGTGACTTTATGGACAAGATGCTATTAATTCTACAATGACTCAGAATGACGACACTTTTATGGCACTATCAAGTGAGTAATTTTGAGGCATAACATGGACTAAGCCGAGGATCAAGATCAGGAGGAATAACACTTTGTATAATTTCTAAAGGATCCAAGTATCAAACTTGTTGACGGAGCAAGGGTTTGAAACCTTTGAACACTCAGATCAAAATCGACCGTGGGTCAAATTGCTCAAAAACGTGCTCTCTAATTGCTCAAAACTAACGAAAAGGCATTCCCTCGGCCATCATCACAAACCCAATGCAACTCGAACGTGTTCAAACGAACATCAAATGAGAGAGATATCACCGTTTGATTCACCAAACAAGTGTAGTAAAAACAATTGCCTTTCAATCGATACCGCATAACCGACGCGTGTGGAAGAGGTCACATACAACCGATGTGGTAATCGGCCCATAAAATTTTAAGGTGGGAGTTGATGAAATGGCAATCAGTTATTGGCAGATGTGGATGAATCATGTTTCGACACATGGCATCATTGTAACAAATGGTTTGGTGCCACGTGACACCTTTGTATATGGTGTAGTTCAAAATTCTATATGGATTCTCGTGGATTCGAACCTAGAGCTCCACAACTAACCAATAAAGATTCTCGCAAAGGACACCAACCACGCACCACTATGGTGTTTCTTAACACTATATAGTTTTAAATTTTAAATTATACCATGTTTGGTTTATGATAAAAGTTATGGGGGAGTCCAACTTCGTGACTTGACCCTATGACCTCCATGCACATGCAACGACTTGGCAAAGGCCACCTTAACCTGCAATAATCATTACTTGTTTCTTATTCTATATATCATTTCATAACTATTTAAGTTGTAATACATTGTATTTTGGCGCAAGGGATGGGTTGGGGCTTAGCCCCAGCCCCCGGTTTAATGCACCACCCATATGACCCTTGCCAACAAAGATTCGCACGGGATTTTTTAAATGGCCAACAACCCATGCACCTGGACACATGTCGATCCTACAAACCACATACAAACATAGCCCTTTTTGTGTGCGGGAGATGTATTCCATTGGATCATGTCAACCTCAACCATTGTTGTAAATTAATCTGCTAATTGTTCTACGCCAGACCGCTTTTTATTTATGTGCTCGGTGTTGGGTTTTAGCATGATATTGAGCGTAGAGGCTAGGTTGGACACAAATAGGTGTGTTTTGGTGACCCAAAGACAACAAGCTTGAAGAAAGAAAAATGGCAGGAGGCCTAACTTCATTTTTGGCCAAATGAGGTGCTTAAAACTCTAGCTAGGGATTTTGGATGTTATGAATCCATTGGAACTATTTTCAAAGGCATTTGAAGAATTCTTTGCAGGTTTTTCACCATTGAGTTTCAAAGAGTTCTAGGCAGCCCAGCCCCCATTGATGGAGAGGCGGGGTCAAGTGCCCGATGAGCCTAAGTTCCGTTTTCTCGTGGATCAATAGTCATTTTTAAGACTGCTATGCTCAACACATTGGGATAGGTTTTTGAGGCATTTGAGGACTTTTACAAGTTTTTTCCACAAGGAATCTCAGAGAAGCTTTTATATATAGGAAGAGGTCATGCCCTGATGAGCCAAGATCCGTTTTCATAGTTCTATTAGTCATTGGTTTTATGTATTTTGAACCCAATGGTACACTCAGTAAATCCATTGGAGTTGAGCAGCACACAAAGTAATATTTGACAAACTAATCCTGGAGAGTCATGCATTGAAGGCTGAGGCTCAAGGAGATGTAGCCTAGAGGTGAACTCCTTTATCTTGTTATTGGTGTTGTGAGCTCTGTTGGTTATATTTGTTTTAAGATATGCTCTGTTAGTATTTTTTAAAACACATATTTAACTTTTAAAGACCTCACACACAAAACATTTTAAAAGAAGATGCATAAACTAGACACATAATTCATCTTGCATAACTAAGACATTGAACAAGTTCCTGAAAAGTTTATTTCAATGAAGTAGAGGGAGCTTGCATAACATAACAAGTCAAACTTCTATTTTCTCGTGAGAGAGATCAGTTGTAATGAGCATAATTTTTGTCGTGGATTGCCATCGAAGCTAGATATTTAGTTGTTGGTATTATTGTGCAAGTTTTGTGTTGAAGTTGATATCTGTAAAGGATAGAAGAAGCTTCAAACATTGATAGTTCTCATACATCTTCATTATCCAAGTTCTTGACAAAGAGATGTTGAAGGAGTTTGTAACCATGAGATATGGTACAAGAGTTGTGGGAAGATAGAGAAGAGAGCATCTTTCTCAAGAGTAGTGTTGATGGCCATGAAGGAGGAGAGAAAGAAGTACCAAATTTCCTTTGAAAAGTTGCATGAGATGGAGACTCAACCCATGAGGCAAAGGAAACCCTCTTATCAAGTACATGCACGAACATAAGGTATGTAATGTTATTTATCTTCAAATTCCTCTCAAGATGAATGCTTCGGTGTTTTTGGAAAATCACACAAGAGGACTAGGGTCTAAGTTATCGTTAAAAATGGGCTATGAAGGTAGAGGGTTAGGCAAGTATGCACAAAGCATTGTTGAGCCTATTTTGTTGAAGAGAGGCCCAAGTATTGTAGGGTCTCTCGATATGAACGAAGAGACGGAGCAAATTCCAAAGTTGAGAAGACAAGGGAAAATTTTCCAAGAACAAACTTTGTTTCAAATTCACCTCCTCAAGCCCCAGCATGTGTGTTCAAGATGACGCGATGTATGAAACAAGAGAGTTATGACAACCATACGGACAAGAACATTGTTGTTGATATTCAAAGGAGAGCTTGTAACCTTCAAATTCACCTCCTCAAGCATAGAGCAAAGGTGAATGTTCAAGGTATCTCTCTGCCTATAATTCGGCTGCTTTTGATTATGTTAAGCATGATAAATTTTAATGTAAAAATGAAAGAAAAATTCCATGTAAATATTGTGGTTTATATAACCATAATGTTTCAAAATGTAGGAAAATATTGACCACTTTTAGGAAACTTCCAAGCAAAGACAACTTGAAAAGAGGATGCAAAAGATTTTCACCCATTGGGTTTAAAAGGTCATCCTTACTGACTCAATGTTGGACATTTGATTCAACCACTCATCCAGCACCTAAGATGGATGAAGAGTCTAGAAAGAATGGAAAAGGAGATTCTATCATCGATGTGAGTCAAGATGTGATTCACAAGAAGACACTCGAAAAACAACCCATTGAGTCACTTGGTAAGAAATGGTTGATGGAGCAAGTAAGGGCTTGCATTTTCCTCAAGCAGATGCACATTTCAGCCTTATGTATGCATTTGTTGAGAGCATGACAAGTTGCAACGATTATCACAACTTGTATGATGCAAGTTACATGTGAATGAAATTCATTTTGAAGGCATTATTGTTGTTGCACAACTTCGCCAAGAGGGTGTAAAAGAGGGTATGATGCTCACTCTTGTTACAACCATATATTTTCTTTCATATTTAGCCTGCACCCACATTTTTGGGTTTATGTACCATGTTTCTGAAGAGAGTTTAAGATCTATGCAATACGTAATGCTTTCGTGGTATGTGTAAAGGACCCGTGATAGCTCATCACGATCGACTCCGATCAGACGGGCGAAGTCCACTTGTCATTTTGGGAAGGTCGACATGTTTCAAATGAGTCTTGACTCAAAGCCATGCTTGCCCTGATGACTATGTGGTGTCGATCATGTTTTAGACTTATGTTTAGTCAATGGTGATTGTTGGCTTGTAAGTCAATTTTGAGTACACCAAGATGCGTAAAACACCATGTGCTTTGATGCAGCACAAGATGCGACAGTTTTCATGAAGAAGTTTTACTTTGTTGGTATCATTTACCAGATAAATTTGTTTTCAAGATTGATGGTTTTCTCATTTGTGACAAGATGTCATAGAAAGTTTTTGCCTATCGCGAATTCATCCCACCATACAGCTAAGCACAAAATGAGAGGATAAAAAGGAAAATAGAAGATAAGAGTTGGGACGTAATGGTATCCAAGTTGAAGGCTAAGTTCGCCTGGCATTATTAGATCAATCTATTCGTAGCATGCAAACCCGAGATAGAAAGGGATGGCGCTAAGGAGTACACTAAAAAGTTCTATAGGCTGAACATCAGAACTGGGTAAAGAGAGAGAGATGAAGAAATTTTTTCATATATATAAATACCCAGATAGAAATCCGGTGGGGATGATCTTGTAGTTAATGATGTTAGTAAGGACAAAGGAGGATGCTTATCAGTTTGCAATCGGTTGAAGAGGAGAGTTGACAGGAAAAAACCGTGGAGAGGTAAAATCTCGGTCCTAAGAAAAAGGAAGGGATTTACCCATGATATACAAGTCTAAGGATGATACCATCAGAAACCACTTAGTCACTCGGAAAGAGGAGGAACTTCCCGAAAAGATAGGGTGGTGGAAGAAATCTTCAGAGGAAGAGGAAGAGGAGGAGGAGACATAAGATGCTATGGAAAGGAAGGGCTATTACGTCTCTTGGGAATGTCCCAGAAAAATAAATAAGGGAGGAGGTGAAGCTCACATCGTATACGTAGAAGAGATGTTGAAGAAGATCTGGAGCAGAATGGAATATCCTTGATATTGAGGAAGGTTCTCTTAAAATGAGAGGTAGAAGTTGAGAGGCCAATGCAGAGGAATAGTCTAGAAAAACTTGCAAAACTAAAGAAAGATTATGCAAGGTGATAATCGACAATGGGAGCACCGAAAAATTAGTATCCATAGATGGTGGAGAAATTGAGTCGAGACAACAACACATCCTGGCCATAAAAAGCCCCATAAGTTGCAGAAAGGACACCGGGTAATAGTATTTAAACAATGCCTATTTGAATTTAAAATTTGAGGATATAGAGATGAAATTATGTTTGATTCACCCCATGGATGTATGTCATATCTTACTGGGTAGACTACGTAGTTCTGACGTGAATCTATTAAGGATGGGAGAAAAATACATACACATTAGAGAATAATGGTAGACACATGTTGTTGCCAATAGAGGAGAATATGAAAGAGGAGGCAGCCACATCACAAAGAATACTTTATCATGAGGAAGCAGCAACCCTTAAGGGAATTCAAAAGAACATGAGATGCACCTTAGCCAGTGGTGAGGAACTTAGATATCCCAAGGCGCTACGATGGAGGATTTTCATGAAGAAGTTCAAGAATTATTGGATAATTTTGATGACATAGTGGTGGATGAGCTACCTAATTCATTACCAAAATCGCATCGGCGCATCAAACAACCAACATATTGACTCTGATACCGAGCAAGCTCCAAACAAAGAATCAAGCATAGATTTCACCCTCCAGGGTAGAATTATGAACCCAAAACCAAGTCCAGAACTAGACGCGTCCGGCCGTAGAAAGCTTTAGTCCGTAGTCCTAACCAGTGTTGAGTCCGAAAGAAATGTATGGAGGATAGAGGACGTATAGACTCAAGAGCCACAACAAGATCACCATCGTATGATTTCTTTAACACAAAGAATCAATGATTTAATTGACCGCTGGCGGGAGCAAATTTCTTTCTAAAATAGATTTGAAAGTGGATATCACCGATCGAATTAGAGAAGGTGATGAGTGTAAAACAACCTTTAAGACGAATGAAGGTTTATATGAGTGGCTTTTTATTCCATCGATCGACACTTCTCTCCCCGGTGCACTCTTATGTGAGGTTGATGAAATTGCCACCGAAAGATTTCATTAGCAGTTTTGCGGTTGGTATATCCGGATGATATAATTTGCATCTTAGTAGGACAAAATCCAGAGCATTTGAGACACTCAACATTAGTGGATGAGGAGACTAAGGAGAAGCTGCTGATAAATTTAGAGAAGCCATCTTTTATGAATACATAGCTCATATACGCATTTGCCTTTTGGTGATTCATTCGTATGAAACCCAATGGAAGATCGATCCGCAGAAGGTGAGTTAAATCTCCAAAGAAATGGTTGTCACCAAGGAGTACGCTGTTTAAAGCGATCTCCATGGATTAGAAAGTTTATATAGGAAGTTCATCAAAGACTTCAGTGGAATTGAAAAATTCAAATGATGGATACAAAGAAGAAGAAGCAATAGGTATCTTTAAATGGACAGAGGGCCGAAGTACTCTAATATAACCGAAGGAGAAGTAAATCCAAACGACCAACTCGTCTTGCCAAAATTTTGAGAAGACATTTTAGGTGACATGTGATGCAAGTGGAGCTGCAATTGGGATGCCTGAGCCAGGATAATAGACTTGTTGCCTATTTCAAGAAGTCGAATGAGACCAAGAGAAAATAATTCCATAGGACAGACAAAGGAGTTTTATGCCATAATTCAAGCCCTTTGAGAAATGCAGACATTATCTTGTCCCACAAGAAAATTTTCTTGTATAGAGATAACCAAGATTTACAATTCATAACCAGTCAGAAAAAATTGCATCGTGAGGCATGCAAAATGGTTGAGTTTAAGTGCATAAATTTACTTTTTCCATTAAACATATCATGGGAATGCCACAAAGTTGTTGATTTACTGGAAAGGTGAAATGTTTGATTCTTTAGGAGTTTTGTGTGAAGACCTTGGGTTTTGAACACATTAAGGATATGTATTGGGATGATACATATTTCAAGGAAGCATACGAAGAATGTGTGAATCTTGTGCTGAGAGACAGGAGCCGGTGTGCATAGTACATGATTCAAGAGGGATTGTTGTTCAAGGAAAATCAACTGTGCATACCAAAATTATCAATGAGGGATAACCTTCTAAAGGAAAAGAATAGTAGGGGATTGGCTAGACATTTTGGTCATAATAAAATGTTTTCACAGTTGAGCAATTCATACTACTGGCCATGTATGAGAACAAAAGTGATAAAGTTTGTGAACATGTGTAGAATATGACAACATTCTAGAGACTTGTTGAGGAGTCCAAGCTAAACACCACAATCGCTTGGATCACCCTCACAAGAAAATTTTCATACAACAAATCACCAAACAGGAGCACTCGAAAAATCCCATTCCAAATATTGTATGGAAAGCAAGCTTTAGAGGAGTATTTGAATTGAGAAACTTGGAACAGAGTGGGATTAGAAGCTGAGTAGAAGATTTTGCTGTAGATATGCATAAACTCCATAGCCAGATCAGATGGATGCTTGTGATTTAACCAGAGTATAAATGAAATGATAAACATCGTAGCAAAACCAATTTGAATTAGGAGATCAGTTCGAACAATCTCAAAAAGAGAGCTTCACCTAGGGAACTAACTAATAAGATGAAAAAAATATATACCATGTAAGATCTTGAGGAAGTTTGATGCAAACGCCATGAGATTGATATTCTAGATGGTGCGGGAATATCGCCTATATTCAATGTTTCAAACCTATACCCTTACAAGAAAGAAGACACAGAAGGGTCAAAATATCAAGAAAAGATTCAGTGGGAGAAAACAAATTCCTCAGAGTGAGTACCAAATGGAGAAGATCATGGATCGGAGGATCGCTAGAAAGACCCGGAGGAAAACCTATTTTGAATATCCGGTCAAGTGGGAAGGGACACCCAATAGAAGATGCTAATTGGGAAAATGAAGCTTCTATATAGAAGCATGGAAGGTCAGGGAGTCTAGCTTGGACATGAGTCCATGAATTTTGTCATGGGAGTATCATGAAAGAGCATCGTTGTCACTCACACATAGAAAGCAAGACCCTATTAATATCCGGAATCTATGTGAGCTCACAATGATGGAAGTCACAGTGAATATTTTAGAAGTTTTCCTTAACCCAATGCCGACTAATATTTGGGGCATGCTCTTGAAATCAATCCAGAAAATTTGAGGCATGCTTAGATGATTAATGAAAGTGGCAGAGACTCCACTATGGATTTGGTACCGGTCTAGATAGTCATTAGGTTGGCATAGTAGAGACAAGTAGCTGTGGGAATCCTAAGATACCCTCCTCACAGATAAATAGAGGATTTTGTATGCCCAAATGAGGCTAGTTAGTTGGTAGTTGGTTGGAATAGAAGTTAGGAAAATATTTCAGTAGTTTTGGTTGTTCATTTATAGTTGTAACCATTTTCACTTATGAATATAACAGAGGGAAATTGATCCAATGCATGGTGTGAACATTGTTTGAAATTATCTGTATTATGTTTTCATGAATGAATGAATGAATCTAATTTTGAGTAGATGGAACTGTGAATGTTAGAATAAGTTTCAATTGTTTCTCTTCTATTGGAGTGGTGTAAGGTGTGCACACAGAATGCAAGGAGTACGTTGACGGAACCTGTTTCGGTTCTGAAGCTCACAAGAAATAACACAAAACTTTCCCTTTGAAAGGAGTGAAAAGAGACTGGTGCAAGGCATGCACAATCATCCGTAAGAACCCAAAACCTTGCATAAATATCAGGTGCAAGGAGCGCATAGATTCAAGATTCGAATAAGCGTCGAAGAGTCAGGAAAGGAGAACACCGAGAAGGAGAGAGGAATTCCTCTTCGATAAATCCTTCGAAATCTGAGTTATTGAATCCATGAAATGCAATGTGTGCATGGGAAGTCGAAATCTTCAGAGGACCAAGCTCAGGAGGAATAACACTTTGCATAAGTGCTAAAGGATCCAAGAATCAGACTCGTCGAAGGAGCAAGGGCTCGAAACCTTTGAACACCCAGAATATCTTCTAACTCTGAAGATAGTGTAAGTGAAAGGGGGAAAACATCTCAGCCATTTGATATGAATGCTAGAGAATTAAAATCTTCCATCAGGAGGAACATGTGGCGAACGACCATTGTTTTGTTGACTCGCGCTCTGAAGGAGTCAAAGGGAAGAATGCTAAGAATTTTCAAAGCCTGAGTTTGTTGACTTGATCTAATTCGTTGGATCTAGGAGAGATCTAGACCATTTATTATCTAGGGTGAAATATCGACATTTTAGGGATCGGAGGATCGGAGGTGACAAGTCTTTTGAATTTGTGAAATGCGAAGTCCCGAAGTCATCACAACCATCGGATCAAAGGAGAAACCTGGACCGTTGATCCATTGCCATCGTGATTTCGGCTATCGGGAGAACGGAGGCAAGGGAACTCCGAAGTCACAAAATGTGAAACATCGATTTGATTGCAACCATTGATCAAGGAAAGAGTTGGACCGTAGGTCAAGGGTCATCGCAATTTTGGCTATCGGGTGAACGGAGGTAGAAAAAATCCCAGGGACGCAAAACATGAAATCATGACACACCTTTCACTCAAGCGCATGGTTATCGCCAGTGGTCACAAGGGAGAAAGGGATTAGTAGAGAGGAGCTAGTGCTCATTGGGAATTGAGGTTTGAAAAATTATTGGGAGAGAAGCGGCAGGTCTCATACAACCTGCGCATTTGGAGAAAGGACCTGTGTAAGTGGGTTTGGGGTCTAGCAGAGACCCGGAGAGTCAATTGGACTTAGTATATTGTTTGAACCTAGATCGAGAGGTCGTGCATCCATTATGAGAGAAGGGGGGTATGCATCACCTAACATACCCATGAGCACTATCCCTTCCATGACTGTAGACATCTGGGTCCTGCAGTCACCCATAAGCCATCTCGGTTGAGACTACGTTGTGCACTCTATGCATAGTGTTTCCTTCTAGTCTCCAAAAGGGTCGATGGTTTGTAGGGTTTTGTTGGAAACCTAAGGTAGAACCCAGGTCAGCCCAAACATTCCAACAAAGTCACATTTGGGATGATGTGGTGTAGTTTTTAGGTACATATCTTGGTACATGGTTTAGGCATATCATGAGTAATATGGAATATGATTGAGGCATATATTTGGTACATGATTCATGGATGTTATGTCACATGTTTGAGACAGATTTTGGAACATGCTAGGTACATGGTTTGAGGCATATCGTGGTGATGTTGGGCATATGTTTTGAGAGATGTTATTGGCGATCTTGGCATATGTTTTTGATGATGATCATGTATTAGTATCAGTGAAATTATTAGTGATAGTTTGATTATCCATGAAAGTGACAAGTCAATT
>SNQJ01S0042629.1:8619-18872 GCA_010110895.2 Picea sitchensis
AGGGACTCATAGTCCCCTTTCTTCTTGGTGCTTTGTTTTCATCAATAGATCAAGCCTCAAACATTGGTGACATGGGTCTTTTTGTTCTTGTTATCTCTATGTCCCTATGCTTATGATTTTAGTATTTATTAGATTAATTCTTACTTATAGTTTTGTTTTTCTTTCTCTAACTCTTTTCTCTACAGTTGTCCTGCTCAGCAGACCCAACTGAGCTTGCAAGCACCTCTTATTTGCTCACCAAGGTGACGAAAGAGGTGCAACACCAGTGTTGAAGACATTGCACACTAGAAATTAGTTGATAGATACAAAAAGTGTAGCACACAGAAAAAAGTGAAAAAGTGAAAATTCTCAAGGCGGAACAACTGTTAGTACGTCGTGTTGAGGAAAAGATATGAATTGATCTTACTCATGCATTTTTAGACTTTACTTGGCTAAAAAAAAGTATATGGGAATATCACCCTATGTTTATAGCTACCAAAATAACATCCTCACATTACAAGTATTAATTATGAGTGCTTAGGCTAGTCTTTTATCAACAAAAAGCTTGTTGGAAATTCAATTTTTATGTAATTTTTTTAATAAATCAGTTGTTGAAATAAATGTAACATAAGTAAAGACACCAACATGATAATCAAGATATATGAGATATAAATCAATCTTTTATTTCATTCCAATTCACCAAAGAGTGATTGTCTTTACAAAATTTCACACATAAATCTTGGACCAAAGTCAAACTTAGAAATCCTCGATGGAACATACAAAAGGACCTCTGACAGAAAAAAAATAAAAAAATAATAAAAAGTAAAAAAAATAAAAAAAAATTGAACTCTAAAAGATGGATCAACTTGCCACAGATCATTGCCCACTTGACTCTGCACAATAGCCTTTATCAATCATGAAAATTAATTCACAAACAGACAAGTCTACACAGACTATCAAAGATAAATCAACACCTCTGAAGAACAAGTGTCTAAATGATTTGATTCAACCCTAAATATTGTTGTCTACAATAAGACCCTGCTATCACAAAAGAGAATTAGGCTATGATGAATATATGAATGAATGAAAACTGAACTATCTTAGGATAAACTCAAAGAGAAAACCTTAGCATGCTTTGTGTTTCTATCCTCCTCTTGTTCCTCCCCTTACTTTTGTTTTTAACAAATTATAATTGGTTGAAGTAGTTGAACCAAATTATTAGTTAAGCTAACACAAGACTCAACTAACTTTAGCTAGGGGGGGGCAGGAAGGTAATAATCATAATAGAGTTATAATTAAATAATAACTAGTATGTGGGACCCCTTGTGACTCCCTTAGTTCATAACAATCATAACATAATCCATTAGTTAAGAAAACACACCCCTTGTCCCTCCCCTCAAACACGTTTACTTTTGGAAATTTTATCTCATTAAATTTGAAAATATTTCAAAATAATACTCATATATCCAAAATAAAACATGTTGTCCAAAATCCATGAAGTCCACTGTCATAAAATATTAAAAATCATAAAATTCAACAACCATATTTTCCAGTCTTTGATGCAACCCTTCCTTGGTTGTTTCTGTCACCTCTTGATTTCCCAGAATTTGCCTTGGGCTGGGAAGAGCCTTTAGGATTTATCTCACTGATCACATGGGAACAATCATCCCTCAAATGCATTTGTGAAGACAAGGATTTGTTAGAGTCATCGCAGGGTGAAGAAGGGGCAGCAATAGATTTTCCTTTATCAAATACCTGGTGGGCTTCAGTATTCAATCTCTTCCTGGTGTGGGAGGATTTCACTGGTGAGTGGTTAGGGGAATCTTGGACAATGGGGTTCAAAGGTGGAGGAGTAGGCAAGGTTAAGTTTGGCTAGCTACGGTGTTGGGAGACTACCGGGTGAACAATCTCCTTCCACCTATCATTTTCAGGGACTTCAGGCTTTAAAGAGACATGAGGAGGCATAGGGATGTTGGGGGCTTGAGGGGATTGGAAAGGAGGCCTTTAAGGGCTCGGTTGGACTATTACCTGCCCAATCCAATTAAATAATCTAGCATGAAACAATTGGCCAAGCTCTTATGAATCAACATCAAAATGTATAGAGAACCTAGGCCTTCTTGGGCCTCGGTTCCAGTTACCTCTACCTCTGTTTCCTCAGCCATGGCTTCCCCAACTGAAAAAACTCATCCTGCATATGTTAACAATTAGCAAATAGTCTTTTAAATAACCATGCATGAAAACTCCTTAAAAATACGAAATAGATTTGTCTTAGAATGTATCAGGCTCATGCAATCAAATCCATACAAATTGTTATAACATTAATCAATGAGCAGGGGGGTGAAACAGTGTTCTGGGATACGTGAGGGGTTTGTATTGAGCGAAAATATGATATAATGAAAGGGGAGAAGAAATGGTCACTACTCAATGACAACAAAAGTCAACTGTAAATCAACCCAAACACTTCACTGCAATCCACTCAAGACATTGCCACTTTATCCACTTAACAAAGAATTTTGTTAGTTGTAATCAATATCAGAACAAGGAGTGATCAAAATGAATCTGGGATATGTGAGGGGGTTGTAATTAGTGGAAAAATGAGATAATGAGGGGGGAACAAAAAAAACATTTACTGTTCATGAGATTAATCAAACAATCCATAACCTCTTTTGCAATAAGAAAAATATGCATCCACCAACAATTAGATGACTAAGTAATAATTACTATGTATTTGCTTAAATTCATTGTCCATTAATATCCAACACAATGCCATTACAAATAGAAGTATTTCACATAATTTGTAAGAGGTTTTGTTCCCTTTATTCGCACATTTTGCATTTAATAACAATCAACATAGTACTCAATCTTTAATCATTAACATCCACCATTGCCATACATTTTCCCAATCCACACCTATATTTGAAAGTAGTGTTTCCCAAAAAATAATAATGAACCACTACTGTTGTAATAGAGTCAATCAAGATATGTAATGATATTCGTTCCCATATATGTGTGTGTGTGTGTGTGTGTGTGTAGTAGAAGATCAAAATAATCAAAACCTCACATGCCATGCCTGAAAAGGAAATTGACTATACAACCAACAGTCATCATTTAGACACAGGCTATGCAGAAGTGAAATTTTGAAACCATGTAACCATGCCATTGTAAAATAAAACATCTCAAAGCGACTTAAAAGCCGAGCCAAATATCCAACAAGACTGTCATCAACGGTGATCAATTGTAATAAATAATGCACTTGAAACCCAGTGGATATCACTGAGCATAAAAACAAGTCATCCATACTACACGGGGTGCACAACTGAGAGAATCCTAGTGTAATATTTCCAGTAATCACACAACAACATATGACCACGACATAACTCAAAACAACATTCTGGGATATTATTAAGTCGCCTGTGAGTGACCAGGATGTGCATATTCAAACCTATTCTACCAACGACAAAATATGTAGTAGGAATATCAATCCAATACATTACTTTTCAAAACATCATTTACAGGATGTGACAAGTGTGAACAACACCAAACCCTTGTAACCAATTCCAGCCATTATCCCAAACATCATAAGCAAAAATACTAGTGATTGTACATTAACCAACAATTCGCCACTATGCTAAGGAAAAACCAATCAACCGAACAAGTTGTGGTAACTGTGTATACCCATGCACCCAATCAAAATGGGCATAGGCCCTTCCATTAAAACAATTGAGTTCTTTGACATTAGGGTAGAAACTGTGAATTTTTAGGAGTGCAAATTACAATGTAAAGCTCACGCTATTATTACAGAGGTAGTGACAAAAATATATACCAACATGATCACTATACGACCAACAGGGGAGCCCACATTCAAAGTAATAGACCACAATAATTGGGAAAAATTTAATAGGATCAACAAAATCCCTATGCGGCTCCAGTCTGGAGGGTTAAGGGTTTTAACAGTAGCCAACACAGGAGGAAAGGCACCAACCATAGAGAAAATTCGAGGCACAAAGAGGACTATGATGCTTGTGAATGGGAGACAGTTTTGTTGAGCACTCAACACACCCTAAAAGTCTATGCTCATTTTATACTTTTGGGTACCACTTGGTCCTTTACACTATCTATTTTACCTTCAGTATGAAACTGATACTTGCACTTACTTTTATGTTCATGTTTGAATTTTCTAAAGTGTTCCTGAACATACAACAAATAATCATCTTAATCGTTAAAGGACCCTTAACAAGCTACTTAAAGAATAGGCACACTAAATATTTCCCCAACGCGTTTAGGAGTTCGGTATCGGTAAATGTTAAAGGTGATGAAAATCATTTGAGAGGTTTAACATAGCCAAACATTGGTCTTCATCGGCGTCAACAGATGAACATTTTTATTTTTTATGATTGAACTTTAACATAGGTATCGCCGAAGACCGATCCGTTCGGCTTCGAAAGGAAAATGAAAAGGTAAGCATCTCACATAGAGAAGAGAGGTATCACCGATTGCTGACACCTGACTTGATTTCGACGTCGGAGAATTACAAATTAAAATACACATTAACATTTCACTTTTAAAATTACCGATCCCTGACGCCACTCAGGCATAGGTAGTCACAATATCTTTTTCCTTCAGTGATTTCGATGTAAGTAGAGCCCTTAAGTGCAATCCTTACCCACCATCCAAATGCTAAATTTTATGTTTAAATATTTTAAGTAATCCTGGGTTAATAAGCCACGTCAACGTCAATCAATATCAAAATCTTTAGAGAAAACATATCAACAATTTCACATTTGCAAAAATAACAATTATAAAATCACATAATTTGCGAAAAATGCAGATAAAAGAACGTAGTTAATTTACATCCAAAAGGGAACGTGATGCATTCAAGAAGTTTCAAGTTTTCATGTAACTAGAAAATTTCCCACCAAACTTGGGCTACATATGAGTAGATATCGTCAGTGTCTTTACTAACCAACCCAGTCACAGTGAGAATACAAAACTCTTACGACAAGAGAGAAGAAATGTTATGTGTCATTGCAGGGAACCCAAAACAAGGGGGGAGTCACCCATTATGCATATCCTGTGCATGCACCCTCTCCCAGACTGCTTCTCGCATCGTGTAACGTTTCTTTTTCCTCTTTTGCTACCATCCTCCGTGCCTCGCATAAATTCACAATTATGTCTTGAGCTTCTCGAAGCTGTATTTGGAGCCAAATGGTGCTTCCTCCACAACACTGCGACACAGATACCCCCTGGTTCTTCGCTTCCAACTGGCTCCCCAACTCCCTGTTTTCTTGATGGAGTTCAGCTATCGCGAGTTGTTCTTTCTCTAACTACTGGATGGGACTCTTAACTGGAGAACCCGATCCTTTTTCCCTCCCCTTTCATCCCCCATTTCCTTTACTAGGAGTGTCCACAAGTGCCAGCCAATTATTAAGCATCGTAGACCCCTCAACGGTGGGATGTACACTCAGATCAACTTGGGGGTGGTCTCCCTCCTTTTTTCCCATGTCTTTCCTGGACCTTCCTCTTCTCTGTGGTGTCCTCTCCTCTGGGGGCACGACCCCCATCATACCTCTTTCAGGTATACTTGTATCCAACCCAAATTCCCATTAGAGGCACTGACACCCTCTCCGAGCAAAGGCCTGTACCTCCTTTCAAAGCTTCAAAGACACTGGGAGCCAATAAGAAGGAATCCCAGGCATGTTGGGGCTCATATCTGGCATTCTGACTACCTCACAAACTCCATCCCTTGTTAGGAGAGGATCCCATAATGAAACAACTAGTGGCTTGGATTCCTACAGGTGATAAGGAACACTACACCAAGTATTTCCTAAATAAACACGCAAGATCAGTGTCACAGAGGCATAAACTCGACTTATGCATGGAATTCCCCATAGAATTCCTAGAATTTATAGCCAAACAAAGCAGAAAACCAGAGCATGCCAAAAGAACACTCACGCTTCATGATGAGATGCCTTGAAGACTTAACGCGTCAGAGATGCTCCTCGGATGTAACCTAGGATGCTTAAAGTGCCTCTGAATGGAGTTGCAGAGAATGTGCAGTACGATTGTTACAAGTTATTTAAACTCCCCAGCTTCCATTATTGATGAATGATAGTTGACACACTTGGTGATACGGGCTCTGAAGGCATTTAACCACTTCCTTACTATGGTACCCGGACTTCTAGGAGCATACACGTGCATGCTCAACTCTGGCGTCTTTTCTCAGTCTCAAAGGTTGAGCAACCACTATGATGGTTCCAACATGCATATCTATCGTACTTGATTTACCACACTATGGCATGACAACGTGACTCATTTAAACTAAAGAGGAGAAATGACATGGATAAAAGACATCACAGGTAATTCAAAGGAGCAGTCGGGATCACATAAGTATTAAATGATCTAAAATAATGAGCTTCACAGGTATGCACCGATCCATTATGTTTGTTAGTACCTTATTTCATATCACTTGATCACTAAACTATCTCAATCCCACTTGTAGGAACGATTCCCTAATCACCAAACAAGGCTCACTCCGCGATCTCGCTGATAGAAGCACTGAAGCAAAATCGATGAAGTAATGAAGGAAGCAGAGATCCCCGAGTTCAACACCCCCAATAATTTCATTGACTTGAGAAACGTGGTCAATCTGCATGCCAAAAAAGATGCGTTATGGATAGAAGAGTTCGCGAAAATAGCCGATGCGAAGCCAGGGCAAGTACGACAATTCGTCGAACATCCGATTAGATCCCGAACCATGCCACAACAGTTGAACTTCAGTTTAGTAAAGTACTAGGTGCATGCAGTAGACATCAAGGGAATATACGTGGCCCCGATGGAACATCATAGATTTCCATGGGCTCAAACTTGTGAAAAATTGTTTGTCAGCTAAACTAAATACGAGAGAAGTCATCCTTTCCAAGAAGTGTCTCAAGACGACTGTTAAAGAAATTGTTAGAAGATAATGCCACGTGGCATTTTTTTTTTTTAAACTGCAATTATCCATTAGTTTCAATTAGAACTCTATATTATAAATAAATACATTGGCCAATTAGAAAAAGGTCGATGGTTGTTGTAAGAACTCTTTCTTTTTGGTTGTTAAGAATTATTTTGAGACTGCTACAAATTGAGAAGTCCTTTTGGACCAAAGACAAATTATTTTCATCAGATGCATGTGATTGGACTTGGAGAATAACTACTTCCTATCCTATTTCATGACTGATGCAGTAATGCATAAGAGCAATTAATTATGTTGTCAAGTTATCTGGTGCAATGTTTTGATGTTCTCTTCTTTAATGATGAAGATAAATCATTGTGTTATTATGTAATGCATGGTTATGGTGTATGAATTATTTTTCTTGCCATTATCTTGTTACATATGTGCTTTCTTTCTGATAGTTAGTTTCTCAGAAAGTAATTAGATGCTCACATGGTTAATGTATTAGTACTAGGCCTATGGTATAGAGTAATTGTCTGCATGTTGAGCAGTGGGTTATCGCAAGCTTAACCTCTTCCCAAGTAGTTAAAACTTAATCCTTTTAATTTTCAAGTTGGTTTATGCTGGCTTTCATCTCTCATATCATCCCCACCCAAGAGAAAATACAAAAGAAAATAGTCCTAACTGAAAGAAGAGCCTTCAAAAAGAAACACAAAGCCCATCGATAAATTGGCCGGATCGCAAGATCTGGAGAACCATTCCATTTTAAACGTTGCAGAGTCTAATTGGGCCTCTATGGAGGGTTTGGTTCCTACTGTTGAGACACGGTATTTAGGTCCCATCAACAAGTTCTTGACAGAGACGAACAAGAAAACATAGCTCTAGTTAAACCCAAGAGTCGTGAAGACAACCATCCAGCCAGGATTTTTAAAAACCCTTTTAACAAATGCAGTGGTAACAAAATCTATCACCCAAGAAGACTACCAACTTTGATGAACTCAAACAATTATAAGAAGAACCATCCATTTTCCATTTAGAACCAAGACTCCACACAGTTGTAGTACTCAAGACAAACACAAACCCATACAACTGAGCCAAAAAAAAATCATAACCAGAGTGAAGTCAAAAATGGCTAAAAGAGACATACCTGTTAATTAAAAACCTTAAGATGAGAGGTGGCTGAGTGGTTTCACCCTGCTAAAAATTTGGATCATGAGCATAATAGCCAAATCAAACAATAGTCTGATTAGGGTGGCGGCCAATGGGAAGGGTAAAGGTGACGTGCAGTAAATGCACGTCGCCTCCACCCATTTCTGATTTAATCCATAGTACATGCCAATGAGCCCCCATTAACACCATTAATCAACCCATGCATCAATAAAATCAACCATTTAAAACATATCATAATTAAAGTTCCACATAACAATTCAACCATTCGCGTGGTTACCTTTCCAAGTGCGCCACCCAAGTTCATATCCAATATAACTCAAATAAATTGCTTGACCACTATAAAATATAAATGATCATGTATAGAATCATCACCCATGGCATGATAAACATCAATCCAAACCATATCATAACCATTGTATTATCACTTTTCCAAAATGCGCCACCAAAATATCCACCATATGCATATATATATAAATGTAATTTAACATTTTTTTTTTATATATATCCATTTCTTTGTTATATAAGGTCTAAAAATAATCAACAAATAGTTTATGCATGTAGTATTGTAGAGCTAGGTCTCTTTTGCATCAGATATAGTAATTTTCTTTCCCTCAAAATGCCTTTCTGCAATTTTCACTAACATATTTGTTGTGCAGGTGCGAGAAGAATGAATACCATAAATGAATAGAAGGTGATAGTATCATGAAGGAACAACATACCAATATCAATGACAACCATATTCTAGCCAACCATGTGAACCTTTGTAGCACATCATAATAACATTGAAAATGAACAGATATGATCTTCAAAATCTCAAGGGGGGTCCCACCTACTAGCATTATTTAGTCTTATATAATAATATCCTTTGGCAACACTTTGCGGGGGAAATTACATTGACATTTTCAATTGTCAACACATCGTCCTGCCTATAAAGTCAAAAAAAGGGGGGAAATGCAGGCATTAGTTTTTTTGCTAAGGAGAATAATGAAGAGGGAAATTTAAGTGCGAGAGAGTGAGAATTTGGCAGAGTAGATTGAGAATTATAGATCAGTAGTCCAAAATTTAGCAGGATGTTGCCACTGATATTTGGAGCACTGAGCAGGGTCGAACAAAATAAAAGAACTAGCGCTCATGTGACACAAGCATGGAAAATTAATATGCCAACAATCATGGATGTTGATGAAATTCATACGCCAGACTATTAGCCTACTATCATGCAGGTTGAGGAAGAAGGAAACCCATCATGTGAGGTTGGGCAGCCTGAGGAGGAAACGAAAAGGACAAAATCTGACTCATTGAGAGGGAAATGGCCACAATGGTAAGAATAATCCATGGGTTCAGTGCAACAGGGCTTAGAGCTAGAAGAAGAGAAAGAAACAGAGAATGAGGACATAACAAAGGTTGGGGCATCATTGATCCAGGTGGATATCGGTGGCCACCCACCTTTTCCGACTGGCTCAAAACAGTTTTCTGGCAATTTTGGCAATTTACTAGTTTTAGCAGGTTTTAACTTCCGGGGCCATTTTGAGGGCCTAAATGAAGGTTTTTTGAGATCGAGGTTCTCAATGATATCCAAAGGCATGATTGAGCCCCCAAAATGAATATCCTCAATGATACCTTTCCAACGAGCTATCACACGCCTAAAACGAAGATCGTATGCAAAAGTTATGACCCCGGGAAGTTGATGTACTAACTTACCCAAACGGGGCCCACATGACTTTTGGTGTTTCATCTCCTAGGGTTAGGTTTTTGGATGTCTATGACTATTTTCATTCTCGTCTATTGTAAAAAGGCCTCTAGAGCCTCATTGTAATCATCTTCTCACGGATGCAAGTAGCAGCCACATCTCTTCTCAGAGATAAGATACCAGCACCCTAGCTAGTTTATTTCCATTCTGTCTGTAAGCCTATTTCAGTCATTTGTTATTAATGAAATGAAGTCTTATTTCCGCTGCATCTCTGCGTTTATGCGTATTTTTTTATTTCATTGTGTTCCTACATAAATCCAGATCAGTGGTATCAAAGCGGTATTCTCATTCTCGATCCTTCTTTGCATATCCCCAACGAGATCAAGGTATAAGGAGTTGGGGCTCGATCTGGTTGAACCTTTGCGAGATCATCCTCGCAAACCCCGATGACCGCCCATGGGGGAAGAAAAGAAATATGAGGGA